>JAPEVC010000123.1:0-106614 GCA_027946555.1 Gnomoniopsis sp. IMI 355080
ACGTTGGAGCTTGCGCTAAGTTGAAGATTCCAGTCGGTCCAAAAAAATAAAATCCAATTCCAACCAGTGTGCAACGCTTGTTAAAGTTTGGCGGCGCAAAGGCAGGAAACCTTAGGGACGAAACAAGTTGAATTGGTCGTTGGACGTCGAGGATGGGTATGAAGCTGTCAAGTCGACGCGGTTTGTTTTGTCAAGAAGCGCGTCTTGAGGTGGCAGTGGAGATGGGTTGGTCGGATGGAAGTGTGGTGGTCAAATGTGGATAAGGGCCAGGAATGAGGCTCAAGTTCGAGACGGGTTGGTTGGTGGAGTGAGCAAAGATGGTTCCTCCTTTTTGGGCCCGGCAAAAGGTCGAAGTGGAGACTAAACTTTGTCAAATGGGGATGAATGAGGGACAGGAGGGGTGGGATGGATGTGGGCTGGTGTACCTCAAATATTTCTTGGGACGTTCGTCCGTTGTGGTCGCTGATTGCCAGTCGGAGAGAGTTGCGCCAGTAAGGAAAAAAAATCTGCTAGGGTTGCCAGGTACAAGAACAGGGCGGTCCAAATTCAAGTGGGTTGATCCTCGAGCGGATCCACTCTTGCAGGCCTGCAGAACCGTTGAAATACAACGCTGCAAAGTACCTGTACCTGGGACCACTGTGCAATGCCCGCCAGCTGCGTTCCGAACCAAGGGTGTGGGTCGACAAGAAAGGGTTGGCAGGTTGTACGGTGGAGCCTGAATTTTTTTTGGGAAAGAGCAACCAGGGCCAAACCAAGGTGGGATCGGGACTAGGATTGAGATGGACGGGATGGAAAGTTGACTTGGGACAGGGTGTCGGGGTATCTTGCAAGGTTTCGGTGGATACGCGCAATTGCAGGTGGCAGATGCCAGATGGCAGAGCTAAGGAGCGTTGACAGGCGGGGACAGTAATCGACGAGTGGCGAGTCTGACGGCGGCGAGGTCGATCAGAGAAGTCTTGCTTGGAGGGTTCCCCAGGTCAGGTGAAGAAAGAGTGATATCAGACCACAATCAACTTCATGTCAAGACAAACAGGTGAAAAGGTTGCTAGAAGGCAAGAAAAACGTCTAATCAGAACAAGAACAAGGGCGCATGGAAGTTTAAACTTTGCTGTTGTTCATCGGACGAGGAAGCAAGTGACAATTTGAGTTTGCAATCGGTCACCGCTGGAAAATTGCATACCGGCAATCCGTCCGAAAAAGATTGGCGCCTTGAAGCCAGTGTGTCACCAGAGAGCAATATCCCAGATTCGGCATAGCAACTCGGCCGTTTGGGGCTTTCTCGTGCTGACCGTGGTGCACGAAACCCCCAGACTAGCTGGAATTGTATAGTCTGCAGGTGACTAGGGGGTAACTGGGGAGGACAAGGCTGACGGGAGATGGTGATGAAATGGACATGGAGATGGAGACATAGATGGAGATATAGAGATCAAGAGCACGAATGGAGTCAGTCACACACCTTAGGCTGGCTTGCGGAGTCTCTACGCGGGATGGTTCCAAGGGTAGCAAGCGACGGTAGGACTCGATGATGGCTAACTATGCTTGGATGCTGCTGCAAGGAAGAAAATGGGGCAGATCTCGAATGAATCGAGGGTCGAGGGCCAGTATTGCAATGCGAGAAAGTTGAAAGGCGTATGTGGGTGACACAGACTGAGACTGACAGATGGGGTCGGAATGGGGTTATGGGGATTCTCGAGGCTGCAGAATTGGTTTCTCGACTTTCTAAAAGGGCTGGAGAACGGGCTAGAGATTGCAATTGACGCTTTCCGTAACGAAGAAGAAAAAAAGAAAGACACCACCACTTTGCTCAAGATTGTCGGTTCTCCTCCCCGTACGACCGGGAAAAGCAAAGAGGCAATCCCGGGGGCGCGCGTGCCCTGTCTGAGTATCAGGTACTGCTCAACCGGGTAGGAGGTTACAGGTTTGTGCTGTAGCTCTGCATATCATTGTAGACCTTGGTCTGTGATTATTTGTTTACATGATACAATACGATACTGCGTGGCTGCTCCTGCCTCGTACATCGACTTTGGCTCTTGATGAGCCGGAGGCCTGAGTACGAAAGGCCTGGGTCCTGAGTCCTGACCGGTCACATTCTGTTGACACCAGACCAGAACATCGTGAATCGCGCCAAGGCACAGACTTCGCGGATATTGGCTGAAGCGACATTGTCTTTTGTCTTTTGGGACCCTGCCGCTCTAACCTGGCTGAAATGTTCATTGACAATAACTGACGGCAGCCGGTGATGACAAGCCCGGGCTCTCGCTTCACCGTCCGCACCGTGCCATGGATGCGTCGCGGTGAAGAACGCCAGCTGTTTGGGCTGGAGCCATGCAGCCGCAACCCCGTAATCAATGCTACCATGTCGGCTGTCTTGGCAAAGAATTCAGCACGAACACTCAACCATTCGCATGCAAGCCGAGTCCCAGCCATGAGCCCAGGTGGTATCAGTCTGAACAAGCCCTAGGCTAGATGCCTAGTCCTTTGTAATAACGCCGCGGCCATAATTGCAACATACAACATTGAATCGCTTATTTTAAAAGCGGCTGCACCTACCGCATGGAGCAGTATTTGTCTAAAACGTTTTCCCGGGGCTCGACCCTGACAAAGCGATTACCCTAAGAGACGACATGAGCACGTTTACCAAGCCACGCTAGCCGCGCAAGGTCTCATGCACGGTGCCAGGGCCTGCCCAGTGCGCCATGCCACTCCGAAACCTCCTTTTTTATTTTATTTTATTTTTCATCGACGACATTGTGATGATTTTTTCAGCGCCCCGGAGCCAATCACCAAAACGCCACACGATGAATACATTTAGTAAACCAAAGTAACTATAACCAGGCCCCATGCTCTGCCACGCTGCCACGCTGCCACGGCTGCCACTACCGCTGGCGCCACCGCGGCTGCAAGAAAATTGCTGCATATCTGCAACAATAGCCCTGAGGCGGTGGATGGACAATCAGGACGGCCGGACGGTCCAACTCAGTCCCTGTCCACGAGTCGTCACGCCATACTATGTAATATGTACAGTACCTATAACACAAGGAGTTCAATGGCCCCATGCCATGAACATCAAATTCGGGTTCCAATACGACCTCAGTTGCCGGCCGCGCTGTGCGAACCCCCCGGGCACTTCTTCAAGGCCAGGGTTCCCTGCGCGACGCGCGTAGGCTTGTACCATGCTGCCTATCCAAAGCGGCGGATAACTGCGATGCGACAAGCTCGGCTCAAAAATCGGCAGTACCTCTGTGCCAAGTACAACACTTCCTACTCCCTATTACCCGTATTGTTTGGACTAGGAAACGTTTACTGTATCGGTATCGTGACCTTTTCTCGTTTACATCTGAACTTTGCTGATGCTTTCTGTTGCCATGCCCGGATACGTTGTCCTTCACACAAGACAGCCCTTGGGTGTGTGTAGGTGTGTGTGGTTGTGCGTGTGTGTGTGTTGGCCTCGCCACGCCTGCTCAGCGACTCGAGTCATCGTCCAATCCTGCCAGCCCTCTCATTTCCAAGGAAAGAGTCTCAATGCCGTGTCAGAGAAAATACAAACACGACTCGACGATGATGACACTCGACGGTGCCCGGAGTAGCACGGTGCTGTCTGCATGCTCTGCTGTCCATGTCATTCTTTCGCGCTGTCTCTCTCTCTCTCTTTTTCTGGCTCTCCCTCCTCCCAAATATCTTTACGCTCAACATGCTCAACATGCTGCGAGAGGAAGGTCGCTGCTCGGTATCGCTTTGGGTGAGCCGAACCTCATTTGCCAACCCCTTAGCTCTTATCGAATCTTGCTTCGATGATCGTATCTTCATCAGGTGATTCGATGTCACGACTTACAAGGCGCTACCGAGCATCTTGCATATAAACGAGGCTTGTTGGTGGTGGTATCGATTGGCACTACCACCCACCGCTCACCGGGCCGGTGGCCTGTGATCTTCGTTCCAGCGAGTCAAATTTAGCGGCATTGCCATTTCAGGCGATTGAACTGACAATTTCACTAAGAAAACCATAACTCAGCTATAGCGTGGTGTGCCGCTGCCTATTGAGCGCTACACTTCGGTGCACTAATACTTCTGTCATCTAAACCACTTGTGGTCAGTACTCCGCCTGGAGGTAGGAAATGAAGCGTCTTTGCTAGCAAGGTTGACCCTTATTCCGCCGGGCTTCCAGAACACGCCGCTGACCCGGAAGCTGGGCCCTTGATCCTAACCTGGCGTCGTGCGAACCCAAAAGCCATCTGCAAGTCAACAGTACAGCTTGCTCGGGCAATCGCATTCTTCTCAAGACGCCACGAAAGATGATGTACCCCGGCGCGGACCCAAATCCACGGGTTCGACAATGTTTTCCCACAGAAACGCCAACCCCCCCTACTTGACGCGTAGCCTCCCACATCCGACACTTTGTCGACACTCCGGCTCATGCGTATCTTCCCAGAGGCGGACGATAATCTTAATGATCTTTGCCTCATGTCATCTTATTTTTCTTCCAATCAGCCCTTGGTGGCACGAAACGAAGAGTCGCGGACAGGGTATGTCCTAGCTTGATCGTCGGGAGCAGCGCCGTCGCGAGAGCATCTGTGTCAGTGACACGGACGATGATATACATAGTACATAGGACACTTTGTAATGCTCGGTACATGTACCGCGGTATCGGGTATACACATACGAACGAGTCATGCCATGACGAAACAGGCCCAAAACACCCTCTTGACCAGTCGTGGTCTGCATCCCAGTCATTTCATGACTCGGCGTTGCTGACGGATGTAGCAGTTGAGGCCGAAATTGACCAATTCATATGCAGGTTGTCAAGACTCGAATCTCAACACCATGCAGACAATTAGATGACGTACAAAAGCTGGCACTATGTACCGGCCAACTCCGTCAAGGTCCTCCCGTTGGCGAGCTTCCGACGTCGGAAAAGAAGAGAAGAGATCGTATTCCGTCGGTTCACCACTGTGTTGCGGTCCTGATGCCGGACTGATGCGATAACACACGGAGGAGCCAGCATCTGGTGAGCAGAAGCCAACAAAGGGTCCTGGCGAACCCGGTAATCGTAGAGCCCCTGACATGAGCTGCGTATTGTCAGTGGCTGTATCGCGCAATGCCAAGACCGGTTTCTGCCGACTCTCGTACATAATTCGTCCAGAAAACGTCCCAAGCTCGACGCTGCAATTTTCCAGACTCAGGCCTGTCGTCGTTGATATAGGAACCCGACTTTTATAGGTGTTCTTGGAGATGGATCCAGCACGAGAGCGGAACGGCTCGCATTGCTCTGATGGAGACTCAAGCGCTTGAGCGACTCCATGATCCATCACAGATCTGGCAAATCTTGGAGAAAGCTTGGGGAATTTTCTCCATCATCAAGTTTGGGGCCCAGCCAAGTGGGCTCTTGTCGTTCTGGGCTCTGCCAAAAGGTGGTGAAGCGCGACCATAGTCTGGGTTCCAAGGGTTCACGGAAACAATTTTGGTGGAGAGTCCCATCATGAACCGGCAGCACGGACGATCTTGCGGAACCCCCCAACGGGCTCCATAGATTCTATACTGCGCAGTCATGGTACTTTCAGCTAACGTACCGCGCTTGCTGGGAGGGGAGCTATGGAGCCCCCATCTGATCGTTCTCTCAGGGTCGCCTGCGAATCCACTCTCAATGCACTCGAGGATCTTGTACGACGCGAAACCTGCATGTCATGGGCCGGGACGTTCATGACAGCAGAAAAAGTCGACGTCGGCAGATGCGAGATTTGGTTTCCACGTGAGACGATGGCCCTGCAGACAACATCCTTGAAGAAAGATAGACCGAATCTTCCGATTGCCTTGGAGAATGCGCCGACGCTTCTGCAGCATTGTCACTGGGGTCGGCGTGGAAGTTGGCCGACAACGAGAGCTGGCTGTTCTTGACTCCTTTTTTTCTTCTTTCCCCTTCCTTGTCGCGTTGACCTGGTCGACGTTGACAAGGGGCCGCGCGAAGTGGATCATCGTCCGCCTGCCGCTGATGCACTCCACCGGCCCGTCCTCGACCTTCTTGAACCCACCGAGAAGGCCCCACAACAGCACACAGCTCATGTGGACCCTAAGTAACTATGACCATAGCAGCATAGTAAGAACTATGGAGACTTTTTGCATCATACAGTACCGAAGTCAAGCGGCCGGATGTCGGCATAGCACACCTTTTTGGCTGTAAATCCTCCGTCGGATGCTCACGCGTCTTTTAGGAGGCCTTATTGCGGCCGCATAAGCCTCTACTGCTGCCTCCTCGGGCACGCGGCGCAAGAGACGACAATACGGTAGTTGTCCAATTTGCAAGCTGTACCATAGCCCTCCTGAATATGCCGAGGTATGGGCTGCTAGTTTCTTAGTGGCGGCAATAAGCCCTTGTCTACATGGCGTCCCGGCGCATGGGAACCAAGATACTGCCAGCTAGCCTGCAGTGCCTGCTAGCCAGCTAGCCGCTAGCCAGCTACAGTGGCTACCGCACTACGCAGCAGACACCAGACAACCCGACAGCAAGACAGCCAGACAGCCAAGCGGCCAGGCCAGGGGTCGTGATCGTCAGGACCTTGCGGTTGCATTTCCACCTGTCTTTTGTCTAGCGCGGGTCCATCACGGAAGCGACAACGTGCCAGACAGACGGGACTGTCCACTCTGAATCTTACCTTAGGGGATCTCACCAAGTGGGAACTCTTATTCTTCCTTCTTCGGGGAAAAATAAAAATAAAAATATGGTGGGCTGTCGTGCAACAGCCCGCACATATCAAATGGATCACGAGGCCTTAGAGACCCTGGAGAACAGAACCTCCAGATTCTCTTAAAAAGCCTCTCTCTCTCTCTCTCTCCGTCACGCAACTAACTCGCACCGAAAACAGTACATAGCAATTGGCCCAAATGCTAAAAAGTCGGAATGCCCCCAAAAGTCGGAACCGCATGATTTTTTATCAAAGGACCGACTCTGCCGCGTCGACACATCGTCGATGTGACATCGGCTAAGTGACAACAGGTACCGAACCCAACCGCTGACTCGTCTTTCGGATGTGGCCTTTTTCTAGCAGTCTGGCTGCGGCACATTCTATTGCACCTTTTTTTTTTTGTACCATCCGGCTTCTAACGCTGACCGCCTTTCTCTGACCGCGGTTTAGCCGCGAATATTGTCGCAGCGCCCCTTGTCACACAATGCTCATTTCTCAAATTCGGCGGACTATTTTCACCGAGAACGGAGCGCTGCACTTATTATTTGCCAGCACGTTACTCGCGCGTACAAGCAATTTCTCAGGACGCGAGCGTCCCTAATTTTGGACTATTGAGAGTTCTTTAGCATTCTCTTTGCTAGGCCTTTCAGCAAGGATAAATTTCGCTTGATTCGATATCATTGGCAGAGACCCCGGTAATTTGAGACGTGTGGTCTGCCCTTGGGCCGTGCTGAACAAGACCTACTGTTCACTCGACGACTCGTACATGTGTTCGACATTGAATGTTCCTCATGGGACCGTGAAGACGTGCCTGACTCTCACGAATACGTTCCTTGGTGATACGTCTATTTGTAGAGGCTTGACAATGTAGGGCACATCTTGCCGAAAGACTCGCAACGATGAGGCCGGAGCTCTTGACCACCGGAACGAGGTGGGTTCATGGTCGGAGAGGAGACCTCCGGATTGTGGAGACTCCGGACCTAGCTCCTCCTTCTGTGGCTTGCCAGGCTTGCCAGCCGCGCGAAGTGCTCCCAAATAGGTATGCCGAGAGGGTCGTGGCTGGAACGACTGACTTGCTAATCGATGTCGGAAGCATTATAATGTGAAGGAAAATGCCGTCCGCCTAACCATCGTCGTCACCGAAACGGGATCAAGCTCACGATCATTGCAGTCACGAGTCATTTTGTGATTCCGCCTGAGTGTTGCCGTACGATGGCGACGAGGAAGCCGGTACAACTTACACAGTATCTATACACATGCACCATCGCCCCATCCTTACATCGGCTACTACCTGATTCTCGCCAAGCAATCTGAGGCTGAGGGAACAGGTGATTGATGAGATGGACGACGAGCCTTGAAACGCTGCCTTCCCACGTTGCTGGCCCTCTGGTCATCAACTCGCTGCCAATGTGGCATGCTGTACTTGAGTCGCCACATTGCGTCCGTCGGACTGTCCCCGAGCGATGTTGAAGTCAGTGCTTCTCGCCAGTTACAGATGCCTGAGTAATGCAACCCAGGATCTCAAGAAATCCGCTCCTTGTCCTTGATGCTACTTGGTACGAATATAGAAACTTATGTCCTGTCTTTACGTCACTTCCGTTGTTGGAACAAGAATATCGAGGACGAAACACTCCGGAACACATTCTAAGGACACAACCAAGAACTGAGTTGTGTCGACCTTTAGCAAGACTGGACGCTCGTTTGTGAGCTTCCCTCTCTTTGGATGGAAGACGTTCCTCGTCCGTAAATCCGAGCTACAGCGCCGAGTCAACAACCTTAGTTCACAAACAAGTACAGCGACTGCGTACATAGTAACAGCAAGCACCTGGACCTCATCCGAGGTAAAGTCATGTTTCCTTTACGAAACGCTGTTCATTTGCACCATCGTACGGTGAGCTCCTTGTCATTTCTCTCAGTTTGGGTTGGGGCAGTGGACTTTCAAGGGGCTTCGTGGTCTTCTCGAACGCCGGACGATATGTCGGTGAAAGAAGGGAAAAAAGACCCTTGAACCCCAGAAGTCTTGGTTGGTCCCTGGAATCTGGCTCTGCGTGGAGCTCTCGCGCACACGACGCTTGGGGGCCAACAAGCAATAATTCTGGAGCCCGGCAGTTCGCATAAGCCGTCAGCAAGATCATCTTGTTGCTCCTTCTGTCAGGGAGCCGCACGTCTCCGCCGCATCGCACCTGGGACGAATGTTGATGAGAGAGAGATGGCGAGCTCAAGTCCCAAACCGGATAGCTGTTGCGGGTCCGCTGGCCCCCTTGAGTATGCAGCATGAGGTTAAAAACTGGTGACTGGCGAAACAATGGGGCCCTGGCCATGCATACTGCGTCCCTGGGCTGCATGCTGCGCGGGCCTCGGGACCCTTTCGCGCCCCTGGCATCAGGGACGAGCAGAAACGGGCGGTGAGGCCCACTGTTTGTCGAGATTCTCCGCTGTCCACTGTTGTGCTGCGAGCAGTGGTCCACCCCCAACCTCGCAGGTGTACGTACAGTACATTGTGTGTTTGTGACAAGGGCGATACAGAAGGAAGCTCAGGCCTAAGTTGTATCCGTACTAGCTGGTCAATCAGGGGTCCTTTGCAAGCTTCCTCATGCATGTTGTACCTAGACTTTGCACTCGCATCTGCGAGTCCAGCACATGGCCGTAGTGTCCTTTTCACAAAAGCTTTGTGCTGTGAAGTATCTTGTATACCTCCCACGGGGTTACGGCGGCATTCTGTGTTATTGTCCGTGCTACAGACCACAGTATCAAACAGATCGCCCACACTCGAGGCACCCAACCCCCACAGCACCCTCGGTACGCGGGTGAAAGCCGAGCAGGATCAAAGCTGCCCACTCGAACTGTACGGAAGTGTATACAGTGCCCGCTTCATCTACTAGGTATCTGGTACGATACTGCGGCACCGACCAAACACATACAAGACGCGCAACACGCGTGGGATGTTTGTTGTTGTTGTTGCTGCTGATAGATCGTGACCTTCCTCGGAGCTCCCTAGTCGGGCGGTCTGGCCGCCCAGGACCCTCATACTACCACCAGGGCTGCCAGGGCTGCGCGTGTTTCCAAAGTCAAGGGCCGGAAATAACCTGCCAAATGCTCAACACTTTTTTCTTGGGTTCCGAGCCCCTTCAATTGCTTGGCATCTCGCGTGGGTGTCCTGGCACAAGGCCCAAAACAGCACTCATTTTCAATCTGCGTCGTCTGGTCGTCTTTAACAGTGTCAGAGTTTGTATGGAGCTGCAGGGTCTGGAATCGATCGTCGAGATCTTCTGCTTGGCTGGCATCGAGTTGACTGTTTTGCCGGGTGGGCGGCCTTGCCTTCCCCGGTCGTATAATTTAGGTGTCTGCCTACCATGATACCATGCGAGCATATCTACCAATGAGAGTAAAAAGCTCGCTAAGCGCTGAAAAGCGAGTCTCGTGTTGAGCGCTCCCATGCGTATGTAAACTGCATGTCACTTGACGATCGTCAGGAGAAACCCGCAGTCAATATAGGCTTTGTCAGCTGATAGGGAGTGACAAGGTGTTTACACGCCGCTAATAGATGTTTGGTGGAATGGACGTTGGTTCCAAGTCAAGAGAAACCGTCAGGAGTGCCGTCCACACATCAATTTTCTTGGTTGGAGATGGCAAAAAGTCATTTCAAGTTGCGAAAGATTGGCTGGGCATCGTCATGTGGCCTAGAATCTGTGAGGGACTGACTAGTTCGATATACAATGTAAACAGGAACTGTGGCACAAACATATTTACTTGGAACTTTTGTCACTGTCTATACCTATGCGTCTATGTACGGACCTTGCTTCATGTCCGCCATTGATATGATAATGACGATTGCCCAGTGCTCTCTAGACATTTCTGAATCAGTATCTATGCAGCCACATGGCTGCTCTTGTATCAGAAGCACCTCGCGCATACGTACAAGGAGTATTGCTTTTGGTTGAAGGCAGCCGCACCACCGGGGACAATGTCGGGTTCTTGATGCTTCCCGCTGGAGATGACCTCTGGCTATGTCATATTAGGATATGTCACATGCAGCTCATTCGTCCCTGGACGGCATGGTGAGCGTCTGCAAGATGAAAGGAAACTTGTAGCAGGATAATGAAGACGCAGCCAAGGAACGGGGGCTGTGTGAGTCAGGTGGGAGGAAGCTGTGATGTTACTGCTCGAGATCTGAGGTGGTTATATTCGGAAGTGTATCGAGGGGACTTGTAACCCTGCCTGTATATTGTGTATTATAAGATCCGTCCTTCTGTGTACATTCTAGCGTTGTCTTGGTCACCACACAGACTTAGGGGGTCAGTGGCATCCTGGAATAATCATCGAATATTGCGACTAGATAATAGCGCCTGTTCAGCTGATGGGAGCATCGAGCCTAGCATGACCAGTCAATCTAACCAAGGATCAAGGCCTGCATAGCATGGGGATACTATTGCCAGAGGGTGTGCAAGCGCGAAGCACCGCGGAGCGCGATCCGTTAAGGTTGGCTGTCACTAGAACCACGAAGGGTAACCCATGAGACTGACCTGTGGGTGACATCCTACTACAGACTCATCCGTCTCGGGAAGTTGTCAGGCTATTTATTTAGCCTCGTATTGACAGTCGCTATTGTAGAGTATTGTTTGGGTCATCTGTCTTGAACGAGACTCGGTATTCGCCTTTCTTGAAGCTTAGCGCTTCACGAAATAATTGGACATATCAAGCATAAGCAATAACATCACAATAGGGTTCTCCCCCGGTCTTCCGCCAGCGCCATCGCGCTTCTGCCCATATCCAGCCTTCCACGTCATACCCCGACACACAGTGATGAAGATCTCAATTTTCTCCCTGAAGGGCTTGTACAAGTCCTTCATTTCCTGTTCTGAGCCTTCTGTACCTTCAGCGCGCAACCTAGCTTTCTTTGCGAACCGCAAAATGAGCGCGAAGATCTCTTCTAGGAGCTTGAGGACGGGCTGCTGTCGTTTCTTTAGCAACAAGGCTGTCATAATCTCGTCGAGGGTTCGTTCATGCTGTTCGCCTAATCTGTCCGGGCTGACAGTCGATGACTGCACTGTAGCGTTATTTTTCTCTGCCAAGTTTTGCTCGACCTTGCTGAGCCATGCCTCGAAGTTCTGCCATGGTGTTTCGATTCCGGTGTCAAAGAAGTAACGGGCAATGTTGGAGACGAAGTGATGTGCCTCAATGCGGAAACGGAGGGAGGTATTGTCGACTTCCACCCAGCGAGATGCTGCGGAGGAGATGTCGCGAAAGAGCTGATCGATGACGAACAGCATCCGTAGCACACGAAGCAGAAGCTTGAAGATCTTGTCGTATTTCACTAGTATCGCCGGTGTCATGATAGGAAAGAGAGGTGATGGGGGCTTGTAGGACATCCGCAAGAAGTCTAGGGCCTCGAGGGAGTCTGGATCCATACATGCCTCCATCTCCTCGGGCGTAAGGTCTCGGATCGCAAAACTCAGATCGCCTGGCAACTCGGTTGGCTCTGTCGTTGAAGATGTAGTCCTCCTCCACCCGGTGATATATGAGTCTTGCAGCACACCCATGAGGGCGAGCCGTAGCTCAGAGCTCGCAGGTGGCCAATTGTCACGGCTGGCGAGACGCAATCCCATGTTCCCGCCAGACCTGCCAATTCCTGCTTGTCTCTCTGTTGTGTCCATATCGGGATTAAACAAAGCATTCGACAAATGGCTTGAGAACACGCCATTGCCAAGAAGCTGGAATGCTCTTTGCAGCCTCAAGTGTTCGCGGAGGTTGTGTTCTAGGAATAGCAATCGAAGGCACTCGCTGTTCACAAGACGGGCTTGAGCATAAATGAGAGGGCCAAAGGACACCAGTGGTATGAGCGACCAGTGCGGGCTAAACTCAGTGCCAACTGCGTTGATTCCATCGCAAGTCTTAAAGAGCTGATCCCGAAGTATCTTCGAGATTTTGTCCCACGATTCAATTTTCTGGACAGGGTGATCCAGGAGTGCCATGGAGGCTAGGACAGACTCTTCAAGACTTGCAACGTCTTTCCCAAAGAATTGCAAACCAGCATTGTCGTCGAGCTGGAGCTCGTCCGCCACGTGCTGATGTGTGGCCTTAGCCATAGCTCGGCTTTTCTGAAGTGTTGCTGAAACAGCATGGTGAAAGTCAAGAGCCTTCTGTTCAATCCTTGTGATAGACTCCCAGTCATATTCCCACTCGAGTCTTGGTGCTTTGGCGGCGGCAACGGCACTGTGGGATGCGAGTGGATGTTGGGGATGATACGACTGTAAGAACCGGAGATTCCGTCCAGTTTCAAAAATTACCTGCGCCAACTCATCCGAGACAAAGGCTGGCATGTTGTCCATGTCAAGGAAATAATCTGGTTCGGCCAGCTCGAAGCCTTGGTCGTCTACCCACATACTATCATCAACCCGCACGAAACCTTTTCCTGGGCCGTCCTTGGTGATTGGAATACCCTCCTCTTTCTTCAGCCCAACCCATTCTTCAACAGAGTCAGTCCACGGCTTGGACACCATTCGGAGGAGCTCACCCATAGTGTCGCGCAAGAACGGCTCGCTCAACTCCGCAGACTGGGCTTCGGTGTATACAAGGGATAGCAGAGTTGCGTCGGTTGTTGATCTCTTTATCTTGGAGACCAGTCTCTGAAGATATGACAGAAGTGCATAGACTGGGCGGACCAATGACTGCAGTTGAAGGATCGACCTAGTTTGGAGACCTCGCCCGCCGAGCTCATCATGGACAACGAGGAGCAATCGGCCCAGGGCGTTTGCGAGCGCAACCCGAGACGGTGTTGCGTTCGTTGTATACGTCTTGTTGACAAATGTCTGGAGACGACGGGACGCCTCGCCGCACAAGCAGCATAATCGGGTGATGCCCAATAAAGAACCTCCAGTGTATCCAGGCACCCTCACGGATTCTAAATTCGCCACAAAGGTCCTCTTCTCCGGTATCCATGAGAACAGAATTGACTCTCGCCCAAGTGACAGTGCGAGGAGACAAGCAGCATATCCCCGAGGGTCGAGAATTTCGCTAGATTCGGAGGGTTGAAGACCAGATCGTTCACCTCTCGAGGCCAAGAGGGCATCGTAAGCAGATGCTCCTGCTTCAGTCAAGAAAGATGTCAATTGCAATTTCGGTTGTGAGAGCTCAAAATCATCCCAAGTCTTGAACTCCGGATTTTCTAGTGAAGCCACGGTATGAATCATCCACGGATCCTCATCCGCCTCAGAGACCTTGTCGCTCATCCGCACATCGTCAAGCGTCCTAGGCAGTTCGACCGAAGGAGGTTCAAATTTGAAGCCGCTATTCAACTCCGATGGTGGCTTGAAAAAACCGTCGTTTCTGATGATTGGCGAGCTGGGTCTAACGCGGCCATCTTGTATATATGTCAGCCCGTGAAAATGCGAACTCACCCCAAAAGACTCACCTTTCAACACGAGATCGAAAAAGTCTTTGGCAAGAGGTGACGGCGTGTCCAATAAGTTTGAGGTTTTCCAGAAGTCGGGCTGGCGGAAGAGGTCTGCAACGCCTTCACCCTCCGTTGCGAACGACGCCATTTCCTACAATTCAGTAGACAGAACCCATCAGGGAATGCGTTCGAGTCAGCACAGAAGTCAAAGACAAGAGCTTGACATATCTTGGTCCCTTTCTGTCTGCACTACTGTTGCAAAAGCATCGGACGTCGTCAATTATAAGCCTGAGGCGCGTCGCGTCTGGCCATAACCTGGTAGTCAGGTATCTAGGTACTAGTCTAGTACCCGAACCCTGGCCGGAGCCGTCATCGGCAAAGTTGTGCATTTCGAATAGCGTCACCTAAGAGGCTAAGACTGAGACCGTTTTCAGTTTGACATCAACACCTTTCCACCAGTACAGTATAACCAATACCAACTTTCTTTTCCTACCTCTAGTCGATCTGGGTATCGGCGCCCTTTCCAGCTGCCTGCGACTCAAAATTGCTATTGCAACACACTTATCGAGCAGTATGGGTCCGAAGAAGAAGAATCGCGCCTCGACAACGGCTACACCAGCTAGCAACGATGAAGCCATGGACGTGGACACACCACAAGCCGCCGATACCCCCACGACTATGGCCGCAAAGGAAGCTTCTTCAGTCGACCTCACTTCACCATGGACCGACGACCAAGTCTCTATGCTGCTCAAGGCTGTGATTCGCTGGAAGCCAGCAGGTTCGTTAGCTACCTCATACACGGGATCCCTTGAGCTACAGTCTGCTGTTGCTAACTCGCAGTCTTCCAGGGATGCATAAACACTTCCGAATGCTGGCCATATCTAATTACATGCGGGATTGGGGCTACGATTCAGACGTCTACTCTCACGTGCGCATACCAGGCATATGGACGAAGCTATCCGAGTTCTTCAACATGCCGGTTATCGACGACAGGGAGAATAATATGGATGCTGCCGACAACCCCAACTATGACGACTCATTCAAGCCGTTTGATCTTCCTTGGGACGAGTATGGCGACATGATCATGCAGCGAGCCATTGCCGATCCGAGCGAGGCGCCAACATCACCTGCCGAATTGGAGAAGTCACCCACATCGACCAAGAAGCGAAAGCGCGGCGAACCAGCCAATGCTCACACTCAAAAGATTCGGTCTAGCACAGTCGAGGACTCGGAGGCAGAGAATGAGGAACCGAGCCCAGCGCCCAAATCTACGCGCGGTACCAGAAGTGCCAAACGGGCGGCCACAAAAAAGGCAAAGACTGAGTCTCCTGAGGTCGAGGAGAACGGGGGGGACGAGGAAGAGGCAGAAGAGTCCGAAGAGGAGAGAGAAAGCGAAGAGGAAGAGGAAGAGGAAGAAGCACCCGCAGCCAAAAATACCCGAGGTCCAGGTAGAGGCTGGCGTCGAGGCAGAGCCCGCGCAAGGGGAGCCGGCCGTCGACGTTGATATTTAATCGACCTCTGATGTACAATGACTTGGGAATGGGCGGCCTGTTCGTTACAGGTTGCCTAGGTAAATTCGGAAAAGGCCTGGAGTTTTTGACATTGAATATACCCTGTATATAGCCGTTGCATCTGCATAGGAAAGAGGCCTGGCGCAGGTCTTAACTTCTGAATTAATGGAGCTTTCATTTCCTCATCGAGCCTTGCATGCAAAACATGGGTGGTATCGTCTTTTTGTTGTTGTTGTTGTTGGGAAGGGGGGTGGGGTAGAGTGTTTTCGGGTACCTACCAAAGGTACGCATGAAATAGAGCCCGCAGGGATGTCACAATATTGATAGCGTCTCCACAAGTAGAACGCGTCTTGATCAACCACACGCGACTCTCGCAATACCAGCTGCATCTTCACTTCATCACTAGCCAAACACAAAGAAAGAGCACGAAATGTCTCGTCCAGGCTCTTCGATGTCGAGGCAGCTCACATTGACAGAGGAGCTTGAGAGGCTAGAGCAGTCCATCACTCTTACGCTGCAAGGTATGGCGCTCGAGACAGTCGAAAGACACCTGCACCGCACTAACGAGCCACAGAGATCGACTCGAACTTCAGTCGAGCTCATCGCATCATCACCACGAGCATCCTGCCGCTTGTTGAGCAGTATGGGGAACATTCTAAGGCTGTATGGGAGGCCTCCAGGGTATGCTTGCCCAGTCTACCTGCAAATTTACTGGCCTCGCTGACGTTCCCACAGTTTTGGAAGCAATTCTTCGAAGCCTCAGCCAATGTGTCGCTGTCAGGCTACGAGGAGTTGGCCGTAGATGAGGAAGACACAACGGCAAACGGAGAGACGACTGAGCATGATGAGAGTTCAGCTGACCACGCACCTGGTCCTGAAGAGGACCAGTCTAACGTTGACGAGAGCACTTCCTACGACAACGAAGACGAATCCTTGCTGGACAATGGCGACGGCGATCTTGCCGGGAGCACACCGCGCGGCCCTGGAGAAAAGAAGGCATGTCCCCAGTTCGCAAAGCTAGACACTCCCTACGAGCAGCTGAGGAGGGAGATGGGGGCCGGTGCTGGTCACAATCCAGACTTGGGCGATGATGACGACTCCGACACCGAAATTATCCCACACCAGCACACCACCCGTCTTCCGGACATGTCAATGACTCCTCGATCCTCACTGGGCGCAGGAGACCTTGATGAAGACGACATTTTCTCTACTGCACGCAAGAACAAAGACCCCCTGCTACACCGCCTCATGGACAAGAACTACCGCATCCAAGCGACACCTCATAAGCCGACCGGCGTTTCACCTATCAAGTGGAAAGTCACAGAGAAGGCGCAGGATAAGGGGAAGTTGCCTGCCTGGCCGGAGGGTTCGCCCCAGTCGTCGCCAGAGATGGCGGTACCGACACTGCGCAGTGCGGCATTTATGTCGCCTGTCAAGTTCCCGCCTGGAGGTCGGCCCCGGCCTGTGCCGGCTTCTGGCGGTCCACGCACTCCCGGGGTGAGTGTGCAAACACCTGCTACGGCCAGGAAGACAAAGGACGTGTATGCCGAGGAGAACCGGGGCAGGCAAAGGGACGAGGAGATTTCCTGGGAAAGTGACGAGGACGACATGTACGGCGGTATGAGCCCACCCAAGACCATTCAGTTTGCGCTGCCGCCTTCGAAGTTGTTGCAGACTCCTGGTAAGTTTTTATGACTCGGCCTAAGTGTCTATGACTCGACCTCTTTCGTTGTACGTTACCTCTACTGACGTTGCGTAGCTCGAGAGGCAAGCAAGCGCATCGTGGACGACATCCTCCTTACAGCTGGGATGGAGCCAGAGGAATCGTCGGAATACAGTCCCACGATCGTGAAGATGAACACGGATATCTCGGATGATACATTTTAGTCCATTGGACTGTGCTAGATACGATTTTTTGAGAGAACGAGACTGACAGCCCAATGCTCATCCAAAAGGCTATATCTCATGCACTTCACTGATGCATGCAGGCGACTCGTGGCCAATTTTTTATTTTTTTTTTACGGGTTGTCGTGCTACGTTCGTTTTGCAAAGGCTCTGATCCACGCCTCACCGGATGAGTCAGTTGCCAGTAAACTTTAGACAACAGCGATCGACCTGCATGTGGTTTTGCCTACGGCTTTCCAAAGCTGACAGCGAGCAAAAGCTGCTCAATTTTCTGTGACGCCGTCAAGCGATTATATTCGCTGATATAGTGGAACTCTCGCAGTTTGCTTACATGTAGGTGGAGTGTCGCAGATATCTGCAATAATGCGTACATTCTACCTAGGTTTCTGAACAAGATATGTCTTTGTTATCAGATGAACGTGCGTTGAAGTTGCATAGGTAAGCATGGCGGTGATCTGGGGTGTCCTGATGACGAATGCCTTGGGAGTCGATCACTATCAGATTCGCGTCCGTAGAGCACACGGGATTGTTAGCCCACTACACCAACTTACCTTATCCAGGGCCGGGGAGCAAAGTTAAAACTCCCGCACCCCGCCGTCGAGGGCTTCATCTGGTCCAGAAACTTTTTAAAGTTTTGGAAGTGTCCGGACTCCGACATCCTGCGGCCGTGCAAGTAACTCAGGGATGTGGGGTGTACGACGATCTATTTGTCAATCAAAGTTGTATTCGACGCAGCAGACAATCATGCGCGTACCGTCCTACTGGCTCCATGGTGACATCTTGCCATAGTAACCGCAAGTTGTGACCTGTTCATGTACTCCGCACGCTGCCCTATCAGTGGGTGCCCTACCAAGCCTTGTATGCAGTAAAGTATGTTTATCGTACCTGGGTATGCAGATCAGGGGAAGCAGCCAATGGGTCTGGTCGGGGTCCAGCAACTTTCCAGCAGCGTAACCTCGGTGGTTTTGGGTAGCAAAAGACGCCGCCTCTATCTCTTGGAAATTGAGCTGACATACAGGACTGTCGACTGGGCACCTACCCAGATGTACCTAGGTACCTAATGGCGTGACCCGGCAACTTCATGGTCCGAATAGCTAGCTGCCACTGTGGCCCCGCTGTGCCAACGCTATGTGAAAAGATGGGAGTGTTGTTTTAGGGGGGTTGAGATTTTGTCGTCCCATGTTTAGGACGTCTCTTTTCAGTTGACATGTCTTGCCTACAGAATAGACGGAGCCGTGCCAACAAGTCACAAAAACCTTGATGCAAGCGAGGGAGTAGTGATATTGAACAAAAGATGTCACGCACAAGAACTGTTGACTCGTAGCAAGCAGGCTTTTTCTTCTTGTCTTCCTTCTTCTCACAGGATGTTGCCTACTGGTCTCACCGCAGGAAGTTATCTGCAGCCATTCGGGAAAAAGCAAATAGAGAGCAACATATCTCGCCGAGAAATCAGCCAACGTCGACAGTGACATCGAATGAGAACGAGTCCCATTCCTTCCTGGGTGGCACAGATTTTCTAATCTGCACAGCAGTGGAGCCTCCTCCCCCAGGACATTCCAATACTACTGCCAAGTCCCATTGGACAATCCAGCTGGAGCCTTATTTTTCTCTTGGACCCCTAAGCCAAAAAGGTACCATACCTTCCAATTCCTCGACTGCGCACCCGAGCGATCTCTTGACACCTTCACCATCCTCACAACACCCGGCCCCTCCCTCATCCTGCGCTCATTTCCGGCGATCCGGCGGGAAGAAGTCGAGCCGCGCCTTCTCAACATTTAGTGGGACTGCAAAAGCGCGCTTTCGATTTCTAAAAATTCGCGACAATTTAGATTGCCGCAAACGTTCTTTTGTTTTTCAATTATCTGCCAGGGCTGTTCGAAAGCCAAGCTTCCGATCCCACATCCCTCGCTCATCATCCGCCAGGCACGCGCAACTTGCCCTGTTGCCGCCATGGACGTCAATATCACGAGCTTCACTTCGCCATTGGCGAATGCCAATTTCGGCGGCAATGTACCTCCTCAGGTTGAGTTTTTCCTCGACGCGCTCAAGGGGGTCACCTTCTGGACCGGTCTATGGACTCTTCTGGCACTTGCCGTTGTATACGACCAATGTACGTAGCTCTCTAACACGGGAAAAAAGCTGCCGAATTCGGGCTTGGTATTGACTTTTGTCTCGCAGTGAGCTACCTTCGAAACAAGGGCTCAATTGCCGGGCCCAATTGGAAAATCCCATTCATGGGCCCCTTTCTCGAATCCGTGAACCCTAAGTTCGAGGAATACCAAGCTAAGTGGGCGAGTGGAGAGCTCAGCTGTGTTTCTGTCTTCCACAAGTAAGCTCACCTCAAGCGCACCACCGCCCGTGCAATCGCCCATTTCGATATTGCTATCGCTGACTTCGTCGCTGCTGCAGATTTGTCGTTATTGCTTCTACACGCGACCTCGCCCGCAAGGTCCTAAACTCCCCGAGCTTCGTCAAGCCTTGTGTGGTTGATGTTGCCCACAAGCTGCTGGGCGCGGACAATTGGGTATTCCTCGACGGCAAGGCCCATGTTGATTTTCGGAAGGGTCTAAATGGCCTTTTCTCGCGCCAGCTTTTAGACTCATATTTGCCGGCGCAGGAAGAGGTCTACACTCGTTACTTCAAGAAGTGGCTTCAAATAACCGCCGATGCCGGCGGCAAGCAGGTACCGTTCATGCACGAGTTCCGAGAGATTGTCACTGCGGTGTCCCTGCGGACTTTCTGTGGTTACTACATTCCCGACGATGCCGTCAAGAGGATTGCAGACGATTATTATATGATCACGGAGGCCTTGGAGCTTGTCAACTTCCCGATTATCATTCCTTTCACCAAGACATGGTATGGAAAGAAGGCTTCAGATATGGTCATTGTTGAGTTTGCCAAGGCAGCTGCCAAGAGCAAGGTCCGCATGGCAGCTGGCGGCGAGATTCTATCCATTATGGACGGTTGGGTCAAGAACATGCTCGACTCCGAGAAGTGGCGAGAGGCGGAGGCCAAGGGCCAGTCTACGGAAGGACTTGAGAAGCCAACCCCTCTTGTACGGATGTTCACCGACAAGGAGATTGCGCAGACCCTGTTCACCTTCTTGTTTGCCTCCCAGGACGCCACCAGCAGTGCAGCCACATGGCTGTTCCAAATCATGTCTCAACGACCTGAAATCCTTGACCGAATCCGGGACGAGAATTACAAGGTCCGCAACGGTAATGTTCACGCCGCCGTCAACATGGACCAACTCGAGTCACTCAAGTACACTCGTGCGGTTGTCCGGGAGCTGCTGCGATACCGGCCGCCTGTGCTCATGATTCCTTACGAGGTCAAGAAGCCATTCCCACTAACAGACTCTTACACTGTTCCCAAGGGTATGTTACCCAAACGAGAAACGTCTAATCTTGAAACTAATTTTGGCAAAGGCGCAATGGTCATTCCCACCACCTACCCGTCGCTGAGAGACCCTGAAGTGTACACCAATCCCGATGAGTTTGACCCAGAGCGGTACTACTCCGGTGACGCTGAGGAGAAGGGCGCAAAGAATTGGCTGGTATTTGGCACGGGACCTCACTACTGCATTGGCCAGAATTATGCCATGTTGAACCTTGCCTTGATGGTTGGCAAGGCCTCGTTGCTGATGGACTGGGAGCATTACCCAACACCTCTCTCGGAAGAGATTAAGGTGTTTGCGACCATCTTCCCCAAGGTATGTTTTTGAGTTGCATCGTGGAAATAAAAATGAAGAAAGAATTCACACGCTAACGGTATTGACATAGGATGATTGCCCTTTGACGTTCGTGGAGAGGAAGTGGTAGTCCCTCACTTCCGGGGTGAGCGATGCTCGGTCGCATTTCATACCCCCTTGCATCATCGGTGTCTTAGGACCGGGCAAGATAGACGCATTTGTGGGCTTTTAGAATACTTTTTAATACTTAATGTGTACATAGTTACGCCATTCGCGTGGGCTTATTGGAAAGACTGGAAAAGCCACGAATGGCGATTTGGTCTGCGGTAGGCCTTATGCTGGGGCGCGCGCGCGATCATAGAACGCGATGATTGTTGATTTTTAGTTGAAAAGAAATGATGAATTCTGTTTTTGTTACATTTGTGTCCATGATTTCAAAGGGTTCGTTGATCGGTGACTTGTGAGGTACCGTGGTAAAACCAAGCGTGGAACCCGTACCTTTTACGGAGATCCAAGCTCGGGAGCACCGGCCGAGAGCTGCCGCATCGTCATTTGTACCACAGTACTTCAAAGTTAGGAAACTTTCGCCGAAGCTTCTGATGATTTCACATCACCTGCGCTTCCGCCAACTGCCAGTAGCAAATTTTCGCTGCAGTTCCCTCAATGTCATCCAGACGAGCACTACAGCCAGCGCTCCATAGCGTGCGGCAATTGGTCGGCGCAGCTGGAATTCGACAGTATAGCATAGCGGCCGCTCGCCCGGCTCTAATCCGGACAGCTCAGCCATTGCGGCCAGGACCCTCGGCGGTGGCGGTCCGGACCATTGTCAGCACAAAGAGGTACTCACAGCAGGCGGGAAGCAAAATATGGAGCTTTGAGGATGTACGTCAAGCACAATTAAGTCGTTGGAGTGCACACAGAGAGCGCATGTCTCTGACTGATTTGATAAACGGCAGGTCCAGAAGCTGGCAAAGCAGCCCAAGCCCGACATTGTGATAGTTGGTATGCTGTCCCCCTTCAGCTCCTCGTCTATTCAAATCAAGCTTGCAATAGAGCTAATCGTACCTCCTTTCCCCAGACGTCCGTGAACCAGGCGAACTCAAATCCACCGGCCGCATTCCGCACGCGATCAGCATCCCAATCACTTCATCCCCCGAAAGCTTCCACATTACAGAGGAAGAATTCGAGGATCGTTTCGGCTATCCGCGCCCGGGGAAGGATCAGGAGGTTGTCTTCTATTGCAAAGCAGGCGTGAGGAGTCGGGCGGCAGCGGGATTGGCGAGGGACGCGGGTTGGCAAAAGGTGGGCGAATACCCAGGAAGTTTCATGGATTGGGCAGGTAATGGTGGGGACGTAGAGAGATGATCATGTATGAAAGATGGCGATGAAACTGGCACTACAGTGGAAACACGCAGCAGTTGAGCAAGAACTTGACGCCGGTACTCTGTAATAGATGATGCCCTCTGGAAATGCTGTCGCCAACCCTAAAAACAGGCTAGCCTTGTAGAAAAGAAACCTAGTTTACACTCCATAAAAGACTCCTTGACGCCCCTAGACCCACTGGTCCATACATCCTGAACAGCCCCAAGAGTCTTTGTTTTTACGCTGTTTTAGAACTTGAACATCTGCGGTGGATTCTCTGCAGGAGGTGTATCACCAACACCGCCGGCTCCAGGCCCACTGTCTGGTTGGTTGTCCTTGATCAAACTCCCATGCGCAAAGAACAGCATCTTGATAGCCACCGACAGTGCCAGGTGCAACACCAGCACCAGAATCAGCAGCACCTTGCTTGTCTGCTTGTCTGTTGCGCTCAAGACGGGGTACAGGTTGCGCAGCAGGAAGGCGACTGACATCCCGAACCCAACGCCAACAAAGATCCAGTTGAGAAGGCTAATCTGGCTCCAGCTGATGAGGGCAACGGGCACCCAAATCAGGTTCGAGTAGCCATACAGCGCCCAACACTCGAGAAGGTTGGCGGACTCGGAACCAAAGTAGCGGAGGGCGAGGTATAGTGCCATGGGCACGAAGAGTGTGTAACCGTAGACAAGGCCGGCAGCGCCTGAAGAGGTTCCATTAGCAAGTGAGCCACTTGGGCGCAAAACTCTCCCTGAGCGAAGGAAGGGTTGGGCATTAAAGGTGTACACATACCGCTGAGCAACTTGAAGTCGTAGACGAAGGGTTCTGTTCCCGTCGTCGCAAGGTACTTGCTTATAGTACCTCCCAAGAACAAGATGAACACTACCGTCGTAGCTATCCAAAACGGCCCGTACAGATCTGGGTTGCCCTCCAACACATCGAGAAAGTTGGCACGCGGGAACAAGGCCGCCCAACACCGCTGCAGAACAGCAGATGTATCAACATCGAAGAACTGTGCGTAGAAATTTATGGACCAGAGGAAGCGCTTCCCGCCGCTCGATGCTGTAGCTGGTAGAGGAAGACCCGAGGCACCGGGAGCTTTGCGGTTCGAAGGGTTGGTATCGGTGAAATTGGAGTTGTGAAATTCGAGGTCATCTTGCAGATCGGTGTGGCCGAGATCGCCTTCGGGATCGTCTACGTCCACAACGGCATCGTAGCCTGCTCCTGACATCGTTACGCGCTGCGAGTAGAGACGGGCTAGCCTTGATAGATGCGAAAAGTGTCAGACTGAAATATATTTGCTGGTCGGAGTGCCCGTGGTCGCAGCGTTCGGTTCGATGAGGATTGCTCAACTACTTGCCAGCAGAAGGAGGAAGAGATGCGTGCAATGTTCTGTTTGGCCTCGGAGGCTCGAGTCGGACAGAGTGTGAGTAGGAGTTGAGAAAGCTCCCTTGCTGCCAGCTTGCACATTGATGTTGCAGGGATACTTTTAGATAGCGGGCAGGGATCTTGCAGCGTGGGACTTGCATTACGCAGCCCATCTACGCGGAAGACACCTGATTCCAATTGGCTTCAAACGTTCCAAGTTCTTTTTGCGTAGGTTTCTTGTGAGCAATTTGTTTGAAGCCTAGTGATTACTTCAATGCCATGAGGTCAAACCAGCAATCGTGACCAAATACAACATGCAAAGGCATAAGAATGTCGAGTCTTAAAAGGTACTCGGGTGTGGACGACGCGCAAGTAATGGATTTCATAACACCGACGAGATCAGAAGTTTGAACATGTTGTTGACTCGCAGTACTGGGCACAATTTCTGGACAAGACTCCAATGCCGTACTCCGTGGCCCTTTTTGCTCAAATGAGTAGGTTGCCTGAAAGGAATCGAGACCAGACCTTCTGGGGAAGAGGCTCAAGTTCGGCCACGATATTTCAGTACATCGTCTGTCCCGTCTCACAACCATGCACGCGAACAGTCTCGAGCAGTGTATTCATGAAGTTGATTTCCGGTAGCCACGAGTCTCAATGATCTCTCTGCTGTATGCACACAAGCAAGTGACTTTTCTCGTCACTGCCTGTCCTTGCCAACCCATTCGCAATACCATAAACCATCCCCCATCCAGTCCGACGCCAAAGAACACCGGGGCGAGTTGTTTACTTGAGCTTCTTCTTGGGGCGAAGCTGGTTGGTGTGGCCACACTTGCGCTTGCGGCAGTTGGTGGCACGGGGAGGGAGACGGGCCTAGGTGGGATGTCAATACTGGTGTAGCGGCGTGTAGACCGTGAGAGTCGAATACGTACGTAGCACTTGCGGCAGATCATCTTCTCGCAGTTGTACTTGGATGCCAGGGCCTTCAGGGAAGGCTCAATCAGGCCACCACGGAGACGGAGGACCAAGTGGAGGGTGGACTCCTGCAGCAATCATCAGCCCTTTGTTCACGTGAAAACTTCCGTCATCGATTCTTTCGACCCAGTGCTTTGCCGCATTCCATCTCTTGCAAATCAAATTTCATATTTGTGATACCGTATGCGTTCACTGACCTTCTGGATGTTGTAGTCGGACAGAGTGCGGCCATCCTCGAGCTGCTTGCCGGCGAAGATCAAGCGCTGCTGGTCTGGGGGAATGCCCTCCTTGTCCTGGATCTTGGCCTTGACATTGTCGATAGTGTCGGAAGACTCCACCTCAAGGGTGATGGTCTTGCCCGTCAGGGTCTTCACGAAGCTGTTGGTCGTCGGGTCAGTAACAGTGGTCAAAGTCGGTCGATCGTCATCGTTCGAGTGTCGAGGGGTGGTGGTGAGGCCTTACATCTGCACTGTAAGAGAAAAGTATGGTCAGCATTATCTAGCCAAGTAAACACAAGCGTTCGTTGAGGTAGAGCGACTCACTCTTGACTGCTTCTCCTCGTTTGACGATGGGTGTGGTAGATTGAGTGACGGACGGCAAAGATTCGAGATTGGCGCGAAATTCGATTCTGGTGGGCTTTCAAAATTGTTAGCGATGGCTGGCCACGCCCCGATTGCCGGGGGTCCCGAAGCGGCAGTGGTGACCCACTGTGTTGAGGTCTGTGCTTTTCTCAGAACAGCTGGCTGACAGCTGCCCTCAGCTGGTTCTCAGTGATTGAGCGTGGCACATCTTCCTCATACCTCCAAACATGAACGGGAGACTAGACTTCGATTATTTAATTGATGATGATATGATGAATGCATCAACTTTTTGATTTTTGGGGTATCTGCTTATTGTGTATCCTGCTCGCAATCTTGGCCTTCTAGTTCCCCCTGGGCAGCCTTCTTCTCTCGAACGACCCACCGGTTGACTGACTTCTCCAAGGTGTAGACAGCCTTGACGAGTTTCCCCAGAGACAGCCCTGATATTGCTGCTGCCTTTCCGTAGAATGCCTTTGCTGTAGCAGGAAGATCATCCGCCGAGCGATACACAACATGATTCTCGCCAACCCTGAGATGGTATCCTGTGGTTGACGGTGGTATGGACTTAACATAACTCTGGGCCGTCCGGAGCCTCTCATCTATCTGCTCCTCAGTCAGGCCTTGGCGGGCAGGTTGTCTTTGTCTTTGTGCGAGTGGAAACAACTCCCTGAGTTCTTGCGTCTCCATCCCCTGCTTGATCTGCGTCTCCTCGTACCAGTCAAGGTAGTCGTCAATTTTCCTGTCGCTCAAAGTCCAGGCATCTTCTGCCTCCAACTTG
Organism: Gnomoniopsis sp. IMI 355080; assembly: GCA_027946555.1. Lineage (NCBI taxonomy): Eukaryota > Fungi > Ascomycota > Sordariomycetes > Diaporthales > Gnomoniaceae > Gnomoniopsis > Gnomoniopsis sp. IMI 355080. The sequence continues at coordinate 26,233 of JAPEVC010000123.1, forward strand.
TTGATGTCTCGCCTCTCAAGCCCCTCGAATGCGACATCTCTCATGAGTTCTCTCCATTTGACCCAGTCCATCTGTAAGGACGAAGGGTCCCGGTAGCTGACAGGTGCTCTCTTCTCACCATCGAACGGGTAGAGCAGTTTCGTGGAGAAGACCACACATGCGACAAGGAGGATATCGGGGTGGTCGAGGAGCTTGAATCGTCTTTTCTGCATATTGAAAGAGAAGTCGAGGTTTAATAGTCTGGTCATGGCCCGGACGTGGACGTATATTTCCGCTTCATTTTGTCAGCTAAATGTACTAAGAATATGACCGCACATGGCTGACTTACCCGGTAGCGCAAGCTCTCGCATGTAATGGAACAGAAGCAACGGCATATTCAGCGCTGGGAATACCATTTCGTAATTCAGGTGATACTCCAACACAAGCTCCAAAACAGCCTGATGCATCTCTCCACCTTGGAGAGACGTGTGTTTAACGAGCAAAGCCCGGTGATATGATCCAGGAAGCCTGTCCGTCATCTCTTTCGGCAAGTCGTCGAAAGCGGTCAGGAACAGCAGCTGGTCACTCCTGGCCCAGTCATAGATGTGGCCCACCCTGATCGGGAGGCTCAAGCTCAGACATCCTAGATAGCACAGCGCAAGACAGTGAAATAGCGAAGGCATATTCCAGTCCTGTCCAGGCTCGCTTGTCCAGCTTCGGGCACGACTGACGCTCGTCCGCGATGTCGCCGTGCTCGTTTCACTCTCTGAACCGGCCTGGGAACTGAATAGTTCGCCGTCCGTTCCCGAATCCAGCCCACTCTCCCCTTCTGTGCCTTCAGCATCCTTCTTCGACTTCAACCCAGCAAAATTCCGAATTCGCAGGTCCCAAAGATCGCGTACCACAGTCTCCAGCTCGACCGGCAGGCGCCGCTCGTGCACGAGCCACCAGACTTGCCGTCGGAGGACCAACTGTAGGCATTCGAGGTAGAGCTCGCGCGCCTCGTTTCCGCTGAGATGGCGGTTTGCTCTCTCCCTTGCAGCACGCTGTTTGCGCGTGATGCGACCCCTTTGGCCGAAGTTGTCATCCTCATCAATATCGTATTCGATGAAACCCTGAATGTCGACGCGTTAGCAAGGTTGGAATAAATTCAGAGAAGACTCCTCAAGGGCAGACTTGCCTCAATGTGATGGCCGTTCTGACAGTAACGGTAGCCATCCTCAGCATACCATCTTCTCGCGCTGCACTCGTCACAGCGCTGCCCTGGAGGGAAGCGGTGGAGGTCGTCGCGACGTTTGCTCATATTGGCCGGGATATCGAAGGATACGAAAGTCGGAAGAAAGCCATTTACAGCGGAAGGGGGAAATGCAAAATACACACGGGTACACCCGCCGCCACACCAGTGACACAATCATTATAGCACTCTTACCACCTCATTCGTTCACCGTGATATCAGTCCTCCTCAATCGACAGATGTTTACCATAAAACGATTATATCACTGGTGATCATTCCACCAGGGGTCTATTGCAGAAGAAATTTCTCTGGAAGCATTGATTCCACAGCCCAGTCTTCGTGATTCACTGCCGACCTAGCAGGTACTACATCGTGTACTACACAAAATTAAGGTGACCTTCATTCCGGTTCCGAAAGCGTGGTTCTGCCTGGCCGTCGTCTCGGAGAGAGGTCAATACGCACTGCTGCTTGACAATGATTCCCTTGCCTATAGCAGACTACTTCACGTTTATCACAGGGGTTTCCGCACTTCATTGATGAATGAACTCGCACAATTATCCCTCCAAAAAGTTGAATGCAAGTTGCATTTCACGTGTCGCATTACGCCACGTACTGTAGACTGTCCTAACGAAGACCCTGTGTTCCGGTAATATCATGAAGTCCATCAACTGTAGAATTGTATTGGCTGGTAAAAAATAGATGCCGGCGAGATAACCTCGACACCATATACCATAAACAAGTTCCAAGTTTGAAAAAACGCCAGTGTTCAAAGCCCCGCTGATTCCTTTTTCGTGGCTCGTTTCGTGATTTAAGCCTTTCCGGCGGCCTCCTTGGCCTCGACGGCGGCCTGCTCGCCCATGGCAGTCAGGATGACAACGTCTGAGTAGCCTGTTAGCCCACATTTCTTGTTGATGATTGTGCATAAAAACTCACTGGTGTCCTTCTCCTCCTCGGTGAAAAGCTTGCGGATCTTCTCGCCAATCTCACCATCGGGGACCTTGACATCGTCCTTGGTGTCGCCGTCGTCGGTCATCAGAGACAGGAAGTCATCGTCGGAGATGTCGAGCTACAAAAATTTGTGTTAGGACAAAGCCAGATGCCAGCACAAGCACAATTTGGAGCGAGCGGGACAAACTTACGAGCTGGTACTCGCGACGGGAGACGTTGGGAACGTCCATGTTGTGAGTAGAAGGGCACAACTCCTCAAGCTTCTTTCCGGTGAAGATGTCGATGGCGACCAAGTGGACCTTGGCGTGACCGTGCTTGCCAGTCTTGGAGGTGGACATGTCGACGATCTTGCAAGGGCGGTTCTTGATGCAAACGAAACCGTTCTTGCGCAGAGCAGAGCACTGCATGGGGTAGGTGGTGGAGGCACCGGCATCTCCCTGAGCCTCGACCTCGAAGGCGTTGTCACCCTACGAATCCTGTTAGTAGGCAAGGTGGCGGGTGCGAAAGGGAGCATCGTGGAGGCATCGTGATGCGTCGTGCGGGGCTGCGTTTGCCCAGGCCATGTAACGAGATCAAGGGGGGGAATTTTGTACGTACGTGCTGCTCCTCGGCCATTTTGACGGAATTGGTCAGAGAAAGATGAGAAGGTAGAGAAGAAAAGGAGCGGGGATAGATCCAAAGAAAGATTGTTGGCGTTGATGGCTGTCTTTGAAAGGTCGAGAATAATTTGATTCGAGAGTGAAAAATAGAGGAGGGTCAGGTTCTTCCCCGCCTATTCAATAGCCAATCACATGTGGCTGAAGCCCTTTAGCTGGGAGACGCAGCCACTTCAGCAGCCTCTGCAGCACCCACGGAGGATGGTCAGCAGCCAGGGAACCAGCCGATTGTTCACTATGGCGCTACGGAATATCTGCGCGAACTCGCCATGAAAATGTGTTATAATTGCTTGTGATTTGCTATGGCAGGCATCCATCCTATCGTTGACTTATTTGCACATGAGGGACCATTTGAGCCTTTCCCGCACGCATTTGGCTCTCCTCCTGCTGGCGATGAAGAGTTTGGTATTGCTGTAAATCCTGCTCGTTAGAAGATAATTTCCCGGTTCTCGTGGTAAAATGAATGTTGAGCTGTGACTGTTGTCGCTAGACAATAAATAGTTTGACCCCACCATGTCTGGCCGATCGCCGGCGGGTAGTTGAATACGGAAACTAAGAGCCTTTGCAAACCCAATTTTTTACTTTTTTATTTTCAAGATCGCTGCCCTTGTGTCGCCCGCGATTTTAAGCCTCTCACACATTCACAATGGCTCCTATTACCGACAACGTCGACTCCACAATCAAGAGCCTCCGAGAGACGCTGTGCTCAGAGGAAACTCCTCTTCCCGTTCGGTTCCGCGCGCTCTTCTCTTTGAAGCACCTGGCATGCGCATCCCGAGATGCCAACGCCGAGGCTGCTATGGATGCGATCGGCGCTGCATTCGCAACTCCGTCTGCACTTCTAAAGCATGAACTGGCATACTGCCTTGGCCAGACCCGCAACCTCTACGCTGTACCTCCTCTGCGCGCCTGCCTGGCCGATCTTAAAGAGGACCCCATGTGTCGCCACGAGGCCGCCGAGGCGCTGGGCGCGATCGGACATGACAGTCAGTTGGATATTTTGCGAGAGTATCAGTCTCGGAAGGGCGAGGATGTCAATGTTGTAGAGACTTGCGAGATTGCAATTGGTAGGATCGAGTGGGAGAATTCAGAGGAAAGAAAGCGCGAGAAGTTGCGCCAAAGGTAAGCTCGAAGGTTGTTCCGATGCTCTACGGAAGTATTGATCTTCTAACGTTGTATTTCGTCGTCTCTAGTGACTTTGCCTCCATCGATCCTGCTCCCCCGACACCAGAATCCACGAAAACAGTTCAGGATCTTGAAAACGAGTTGATGGATACGAGCCGCCCCCTCTTCATCCGTTACCGAGCCATGTTTGCATTGCGGGACTTGGCCTCACCTCCCGACCTGCCGACCGCCGTCCCCGCCATTCATGCTCTCGCGCGTGGCTTTGAGGACCCTTCCGCGCTATTCCGCCACGAGATTGCCTTCGTCTTCGGTCAACTGTCCCACCCTGCCTCCATACCCGCTCTTACATCTGCGCTGAGCAATCCCAAAGAAGCCGGCATGGTCAGGCACGAGGCTGCTGAGGCTCTCGGTAGTCTAGGTGAAGAGGAGGGCGTCGAGGACCTTCTGAAGGGTTTTCTCAACGACCCGGAGCAGGTGGTACGTGAAAGTGTCATGGTTGCTCTGGATATGGCCGAGTTCGAGAAGGGAGAGCAAACTGAGTACGCCTTGATTCCTGATGCTGCTGCCGCAGCAGCATAAATTAGGGCTGGCGAATTGATGACGGTTTCACGATGTGCGGCGTTCATGGAAAGGAAAAGGATTCGACATTCCCGGGTATCATGGCTCATAATGCAAGCCGCATAGAGAGACTAGCAAGCGCAATTTTCTTATGGTAGAATGCGCGCCTCAGTGCTATTGTCCCATCAGCATGTCAAGGACAGGAAAAGAGATCAATTGAATGAGACTCACTTAATTTGAGGATTTTGAAAACAAGCACGGGGTGAGTCCAACCACCCTGTGCTTCTACACTCTCGCAAGGGGCCGTATCTAGTTGTTCTCGCTCCATCTACACATCATTAGCACCATGTTGAAACGTCTTGAATTGCAATGACATACTTGAAGCCACAATCACAGGTGTAAAAGATGGTTGAACCCTCATCTGCACTCCGAAGCTGAACTGCAGAAAAGCGAACCTCTGTTCTTCCACACTTGGGGCAGGTCTGGTTTGTCTTTGCCTCTGTGTTCACCTCATGACGCTTGACTGTCTGGGTGGTAGATAGCTTTTGGCGTAGGAAAGACGGAAAATCAGATGGCTTTGATTTGGTGACAATCTCCTTTGAAGCCTCATCTGGACAGGCCATATCAGTACAGACTCTCAGTTTCTAATTTGTTTGGTTTTGGATTGGACGCACCTTGGTTCTCAGCACCACAGCATTCACACTGGAGAATATTCTTTTCACTGCCCTTAGATGAGGGAAGCAGATTGCCACAGTCTGTGCAGAAAACGAGAGATCCAATGGAAGCCATCTTGGCTGTATGTCTTTGGTAAAATATCAATATTCTTTCGCAGTTTTCGCGATGGGCTATTTTTTTTCACTTTGGTAAGGCAGAGACATGCAGGGGTTGTTGGCGTGCAGGGATAGGTAGGGTCCACCAGGATTAGAACCCACCTTTCTTACATGGTTATGTAGGTACGTACCTACCTTACCTAGCCTAGCATACTGTTCTCAGCCTAGATTCATCGAAACTACCGCGTCGGATGACCATCCATCATCGTCAATTCTGGTCTTCACAAGTTGGTGCCCATAATAGCTCAACAATACCCCGGGGCAATACATTTCTGTCTGCAGCTTCCAAGGACCCATACGATAACCCCAATTTCAACATCGCATTTGCGAGAGAACACTACTCAACAACAGCCAGTCTCCAGATTGCAAAGCGCAAGTGACGTGCGGCATTCTTCATGGCTGGGCTTTCTGAGCTCACTTAACTCTCACAATGGCGTACCAAGGGCCAGACAATTCCAATGGTGCGCAGAATGGGCCCATACCGCCTGCGCAACCAACTGGGCAGCAGACGAGGTTTTCCCGACCCTTCACCCTACAAGAGGCCCTTCCATTCTCGCCGTTTACCTCGGTCATCCCCTTCGAGTCCGGTAGGTTCAGTAGCTTTATGAGAGAAGCCTGTCCAACCTCTTCGACTGACCAAAGTACAGACATTATACCGACGCCCGATCTAGGAGCTGGACCTTCATCCTCGAACCTCGCCGATCTCGTCCCTTTCCATGACTTCGAGAACTTGAATAAAGAGGCCCGGAGCCCATCTTCTACTTCGCGACGATTAGAGCAGACTCTGGAACATGTACAAAACCTTCTGAATCCCTCCAGACTCACCAAGATGTAAGTTCGCGGAGAAGACGTCCTGCGGCGCATCCGCTGATTTACCTTGTAGCAATTTCAAGACGGGCGCGAAAGCCAATGCATCGAGCTACCCCACCAATGGCTTAGCTACGCACCTCTCACCATTCTCAAAGATGGTCCTCGACAGGACGGCGGTTCCCTACCGTTACCCGACTCCTGATACCCCTGGTGCCGCCGCGCCCTCCTCAAATACACAACACCCGACACCACAACAGTCGACTAAAAAAGCCCCCAAGCCTGCCAAACCACGTCGAGAGTCTGCTGCTGTGGAGCAGGTGAAGGTCAGCAAAAATCACGAGGCGAACAAGATCGAGACTCCGGAGCGCAGTGAGCCCAAGTTTGCGGTATTCATACCAACTAAGAAGCAGTATGAAGCCGCCAACTATGCAGTCGCAGCTTCGGACGCCCCCCAGGCAAGTACGCCTGTCCAGAAACTTTCCCCCACGACGCCAGTATCCACCATTGTTCCAAGCGCTGCCGCTGCAGCTGCGTCGAGATCGCCATCTCAGTCGCACCAGAGCGCTCAAAAACCAGCTACTATTTCCATCGACCTGGCCCCCACTTCTTCTTTTAACAAGAGCGAGTACATGGTCATCAAGGACGAAGTGGACGAGCCATCGAACTTGTCGATGCGGAAGCGAAAGAGGGACGACTACGACGAAAGCCAAGATGTCTACCGGGACCAAAAGCAGAAAGCCGACAACGCCTTTCATTCTCTCCGTCGATGCTTCTTAGAGATCTTTGATGCAGAAGACAATGTCGCCGCAACTCAGTCTGGCTCAAACCCGCTGGTTTTTCTAAATTCACAGCAAGAGCCAGCCATGACCACAGCAGCTCATCAGAAGGTCCAACCTCTCCTTCAAAATGCTATCACTCTCCGTTGTTTCGTGTATGTGCCAGTCGAAGAACTTTTGCGCATCCAGCATCTGAGTAATGCCGCGTTGAAGCAGGTTCAGGACCAGGACATCAGAATTGATGAGGCCTGGAGTGGTACCGACGCACTACCCTGGGCTCAACAACTTCCGGATGTGGACAATGCCCTCCGGGGTGCACGAACAGTTCTGAGAATTATGTCTGCTGGGAGGGAAGACAAACAGTTGTATTCCGAGGATCTCATACAGGACTGTCTGCGGCTTTTCCGGGACGTCGCTGATGGCATAGTTGTGCCTCTAACGGAGAAAGTACGGCGCTACGGCATCAGCGGCGAGAAGAACGGGAAGGATAGCAGCAAAGGGCTCTTTGACTCACTCATCTCGCACAAGAAAGCCGCCGGGTCCATCTTCACCAGCTTCACACGACTCTACTCAGTTTTTACAACTCTCATCTCCAACATAGATCTATCCGAATCCGTATTTACCGCCTTGGAGACCATATCGTCGAATCTTATTTTTACGGAAAACGCATTCACGGATCGAGACTCTGTGGTCGGTGTTCAGAAGTTCGACGGGATCCGCTTGGTGGCGATGGACATGCTGTCTCAGATCTTCCTCAAGAACTCACAGAGTCGTCTAGGCATCGTGGACGATATTCTGCTCCAGCTTGAAAAGATTCCTCAGGCAAAGCAGAAAGCGCGTCAATTCAAACTCAGCGATGGCAGAAGCATACAACCAGTTTCGGCACTCATCCTGCGCCTGGTACAGACCAGCGCAGGAAAGGTAATTGATGTGCGAAGCGCGCACAGTAAGCTTCTCAGGACCCTGGACGATGAAGCGGCAAACAACAATGCCGATGAGCATTCACTTGTTGCAGCCAAGATGTCTTCTTTTCAGGATGAAGACAGAGCTGCAGAACAGGCTGGGCGGGCCATTGCGGAGCTTCAGAGTGTGGCGACTGCGCTGTCAGGCGCATCCAGAGACACTGCAGCGCATGTCATTGGTTTCATGGTCGGTCGAGCAATCAAGTCAACCAAGACAGGAGAGTCCCCCTTCCGAAGAATTTTGGAGAACTTTCTCGAGGACCTGACCACTTGCTTGGAGTCGCCTGACTGGCCTGCCTCGGAGCTCCTACTTCGGTTGCTCATGGCCTCAATGATGAGTCTCGTCGATGGTGAGCGAACGGCCGCTCCAGCCAAGAACATGGCGCTCGAAATTCTAGGAACAATGGGCGCAGCAATCTCTAAGCTACGGTCTCTTGTCCGAAAGACAGTCAATTCCCTAGATTCTGTCGAGACCACTGACTTGGGCTCTTATCTGTCAGAACTTGCAGCCGCTGCGCTCGAATTCAATTCGCGGCCGGAGCAGATGGTCTCTTGGTCCGGCCCCTATAGGGTCGGTCTCGAGTACCTTGATCAGCGTTGCTCCGAAGACCCTCACCTTTCCAGCGCTGTTTCATTCTTAGTCACAGACTGGGCGAACAAAGTGAGCAACACGTTTGATGCTTTTCAAGATGACGACGATGAGCGGGACAGAGAGTTTGGCAGGTTGGCATACCGACTTCGAATGATGACCGAGGACCGTCGCTGGCTCTCCAGCGAATACAGCTTCGCGGCGGTTCCCTCTTCATTGGCAAAGCTCTCTTACCACGTCATTGTTATTCGATCGCAGTTCTGTGAAGCTTATCGGCATCTCCTCAACATTCTCCTTCGTTTCATGACTATCGACCAGGCCACCGTTCGAAGCAAGAGTTTGAAGAGCGTGAATGACGTGCTGGAGACTGACCCGACAATTCTTGACGGAGACTCGACAGTCATGCAATTGATCATCCAATGCTCAACGGATTCTTCGCCCCAAGTTCGAGACTCAGCACTCGGTCTTATTGGCAAATGCATCGGTATGAGGCCGGCGCTAGAGAAGGGCATGATACCATCCATCATCGCGCGCTTCAGTGACGCAGGGGTTGGAGTTCGGAAGAGAGCCATGAAACTTGCCAGAGATATCTACTTGCGCAACTTCGACCGGCAGGATCGCAGTGTCATCGCGAACGGTCTCCTGCTTCGTGTTCAAGATCCCGACGAAGGCGTGCGAGAAGTTGCCCGGCAGATGATCGAGGAAATCTGGATAGCACCTTATTACTCCGCCGACAGCTCGGCAGCATCCAAGATAGCGCTGGCTGACCATGTTGCTCTGATGATTCAAACTGTGACGTCAGGTACTGTGTCGAATGTCCTCGATAAAGTCTTTCAGGCTATCATCGGATCCAAGGAAGCCAACTTCAAGGTTGGCCAAATGCTTGTCGCCAGCATGTTCGACCTTATCGACAATCCTGACTCGGATGATCCCACTATCCCCAGTGGGCGCGATGCGTTGCAACTCCTGATGATACTCGCCACAGCCGACGCAAAGCTCTTTACCTTCGAGCAAATAAAATTGCTTCAACCCAAAGTTGCTAGTATCGGCAGTGGGAACGTCGACGTATCCAAGGCTGTCATGACGATTTACCGCCGTGTACTACCGCAGCTATCGAAAGTCTATGACCAATTTCTTACAGAAGTCCGGGCTGCGCTTCTACCTGCCATCGCAAAGTATCCGAGATCACTCCTCGACGATGTGGCAGCATGTTTATGGATCATCTGCGGCCTCTTGGGGAGTACGGAACCTCTATCAAGACTTCTCATCTCGGTTCTGCGGGGAATGAGCGGCCTTCGAGAAAAGCAACGGAATAAAACCTTGGATGACAAAGGTATGAACGCATTCAAGGCATATGCGTTGATTGCCGGTATGCTGGGCCATCATTGTGATTTGGACGACAAGTTAGATGCCTATAAGCAGCTTTTCCCAACTTTCAAGGGCAATTCAGTCTCGAGACTGATCGTCGAATTGATCATTCCATTCGCCCAGCCTACGCTTCCCATGGACGTCAGGAAGGCTGCTCTGGACGCAGCGGGTCTCGTCTGTCAAGCGTGGCCAAGGAACTTCGCGGCTGCAAATGTTTACACGACTTTTCAGCAAGTATTCGATGAGGAGGCCGCTGAACTGGAGTGGATGATTTTGCGATCTTTAAAGGGATTTCTTTTCACAGAGGAGAGACGCTCCGAACAAGCAGCCTCTGATGAGGGCGCGACTCAGAGCGAGCAAGGTCAGAAGTTGAATTTGAAAGTAATGGGTGGGACCACGTATGATGATGTTTCCAGCGCAACAACCCAGCGTTTCCTCAAAGACATCACGAGAATCGCGCTGTCATCTCAGAATGATCACGCATTCCAGGCCGTCGAAGTCTTGGCCAGCATCAACCGACAAGGTCTGGTTCACCCCAAGGAAACAGGAGTTACCCTGATCACCCTGGAAACGTCGTCGACGTCAAGAATCTCCGAACTTGCATTCTCTGAACACCGTTCTCTTCATGACAAACACGAAACCGTCCTTGAGAGAGAGTACATCAAAGCGGTCCACTCTGCATTCGTGTATCAGCGCGATATCGTCGGCGACTATCGCGGAGCGACGACTGAGCCTTTCACATCAAAACTACATCTCATGATCGAGGTTCTTAAGTCTAGCAAACCCAAGAATCGGATGAAGTTCTTCGAAAAGCTCTGCGCGCAAGTTGATTTCGAGCCTGCCAAGCTTGAAAGCTCCGCTATTATGCCTGATCACGTCCAATTTTCGCAGTTTATCATCGAGAACTTGGCTTTTTTCGACTATGCGAGCATTCACGAATTGCTGCACACTGTGACAGCCATGGAGAAGCTTGTGACAAGCACTGGAGCAAGTGTCGCACAAGCGATCGAGGCCGAAATCTTCCAGGTAACCATGGACGCAGTAACCAACTCTCAGGCTGGCATGAATGGCGAGAATGGTAGTCCCGCATTTGCGCCCGCCGCTCCTCCGATTGATGCGCGTCGGCTGCGGCAACTTACTGCAGGTTCGATGATCCTTCAGTCTGTCTGGGAGGCGCGGACTTACTTGCGACGGCAGTTCAATCTAGGCACAAATAGGCGGGATGGAAAGCTGAAGACCGCCAGTAAAGAAAAGGAGAGTCAGAAGCCCGTGAAGGTTCAGACTGTTACTGGAGACAAATTCTGGGATGACGTGGCCTTGATCATGACCGCCCTGTCATCCCAGGGCCGCATGATGGAGCAATGTCGGTCCTTTGTCGACTTGCTCAACGTTGACCGAGAATTTAAGGTTGCTGATGAGGAAGATGATGAATTGAATGGAGAGGATCCCGCGACTCCAAGCGGAGACGAAGATGATGACGAGGACATGGTAGCAGACAGAGGGCGCAAGCGCAAGTCAACCGCCACGCCCCGAAAGAAGCGCCCTCGATCGTCGTCTCAGCCGCGAAAGCGAGGCCGGCCACGCAAGAACCCGCAGCCTCGAGATGATGATGAGGACCTGGAATTTTTCTGATCTCCGTCCTTGGGAGACATTGTGCGTTTTGATTTCGAACGGGTTTGGGACTGGTCTGGGGGACAAGAGGGTAACCGGCTGCATCGGCGTAAGGAAACAAATGGGGGATTCACACGATTCTATGGCGTCCGTCGGCTATTTGCTTCAAAGACTAAGGAACCATGATACCTCGACAGCTTTGCATCGGCGCGTAGCCAACACTATTATGATTTTTTGATTTTTTTTGAGACGAAAAACAGCAAGCTATCTGACGACTAGCTTGGTGGCCATGTGCTACAAGCCACAACATATCGTAGCCCTACTTGTGGAAAAGGGCGTCTGCAATCGAACAGAACAATCATAATATATTAATTACAAACAATTCACTGGCACGTAGTGAAGCTTTTATTGGTGGTCATTTTACCGAAAAGCCATTAATACAATATCACCTTCACTCGCAATGCTCATTACTTGAATATGCCCACTAAAACTATGCGTTGACGCTACCGTGTAGTATACCCTCCGAGCAAATACATCCTGAACGCCAGGGGCTACAGTAAAGAAAAGCCCCCCCCTCCTCCTTGCTCCATGCACACGCCATGCACTCTCAAATGCCAGCCGGAATGGGAAGCGAAAAAGAAGAAGAAAAGACAACAAAGACAAAGAAAAAAACATGAAGTGCTGATGCGAGCTATGCCGTAGATAACCCTCCGTGCCGTATGCTTGTCGTGAGACCGACCGCGTAGAACCAAACCGAGCCGAATCCAAAGGAGAATGCAACAAAGCGGGAAAGAGAAATCGTAGTCGGGTATCGTGCGCTGCTCGGGAATCGTTTCGTCCTTTCTCGTTCCTCACTCGCCTTGATCTCAAGCGGGCGGTGGTTTTCCATCATTGTTGAGAGTATATCCAGAGGTGTCTCGGGACATACCCATACACCAAGCTTATATCCGTTCGATAAAGAAGTGGCGAGCATAAGCTGAGCCAAAGGGCGACAGAGGGAACAGCTCAAAGTCGTAGTCGTTTGTTGCCAGAGGCAGAGGCAATATTCTTTCAACAGCACTTATTCTTGCGCCTCACCCCATCCTCCTCTTCATACTGCTGCTGCTGTGCGCCCGGCCCACTCTGTGCCCTCTCCACCGTAACGGTCGGTGAGAACCCGGGGCTGAAAAGCCATGACCGCCGATCCCGCCCGACGCGAAAGCTCCCGCCCGGTCTTGCCCCGTCAAAGTACCCGCCGGGCCCTCCATGACCACCAGTCCCATCATAGCCCATTCCGCTCGCCGAGCTGACCGTCCCGTCGGCGCCGTAGCCGCCCGGCGTCAGTCCTGGCGTGGACGTCGCGGCCAGGATCGCAGCCTGCATCTTGCGGTTCTGCTCGACCAGCTTGCGTGTCACCACGCGGAACACCTCCTCTACGCCTTCGCCGCTCTCGGCGCTGATCTCATGACAGGCATCCCATCCGGCCTCCTGGCCCCAGAACCCGCTGCTGCGCTTCGATGTCGGCGAGCGCGGTTCGACCGAGGGGCTCTCGCTGGCCGAGAAGAAGCCGCCGCCGCCGCCGCCGCCAGTGTTTCCGCCGCCGCTGCCAAATCCGCTTCCGCCCGTGATGGCCATGCCTGGCGCGTTCAGATATGCAGCTGCACCACCGGGTGTGGCGCTCGCGGTAGGCGGTGGTGTAGCGCCGGTTCCCGGGGCGAGGTTCTCGGCGACGTAGGCGATGCAGCGCTCGAAGGGGACTTCGCGCTTGTGAGGCTCGCGGGCGACCACGTCGGACTTGGTGCCGACAATGTGTAGGACGATGTCGGCGGGGAGGTTGCGGCGCAGTTCGGTTAGCCAGGCGCCCATATCAGCAAAGGACTGAGCGTCACTGAGGAGAGAGTGATGTATCGCGTTAGTGGTTTGCGGGGTCTTTCTTTGGACGAAGGCTAATGGAGGAGGCGGCTTACGTGATGCTATAGCAAAGAATACAGGCATTGGCACCTCGGTAATAGAGGCGCGAGATGGAGCGGAAGCGCTCCTGGCCGGCCGTGTCCCATATTTGCAGGCGCACCTGGGTATCTGTGTCGGAGTCGACGACGCGTTTGGTCATGAAGGAGGCGCCGACGGTGCTGGTGATCTGCGAGGGATCAAAGGCGCCTTTGCAGTAGCGCATGACCAGACTTGTCTTGCCGACGCCTTGGGAGCCGAGCACGACGATTTTGGCCTCGAGCGCCGACGACATGTTTTGGGGTGGGTCTTCTCGAGGACCGGGGTTGTGGGGAGAGAATGCACTCGGCCGTAGGAAGTCTGCGTTTCCTGGTTCCACGGAACGAGTCTTGACTCTGAGGAAATTGTCGTACTGAGTCGGTGTGTGTCTTGGGGAAATTTCTCCGCCCAGCGACACTGCGCCGCTGCCCTATCGGCGCCGGTGTGCTGCAGTCGGGCAGATGAGAGGATGGGTGAGAAAAAGGAAAAGTAGAGAGAGAGAAAGAGAAAGAGAGAGAGGGAGCGGGTGTGTGTGGGTTTCCGTCAGACTTCAGGACGTCATCGTTTGGGCTGTGTGCGAATGTGGGTGTGGGTGGTGATTTGATTGTGTGAGCCCCCCCCTTCCCGATTGCAACACCTTCCTTGGTGGTGATGACCTCTTGTGGATCTTGACGAGCGCCGATAGGAAAGGAATAACAAGAAACAAATTAAAATAATGGCACGAAACAATAAGTAGAGTATGCGGATGACTGCAAACCGAGACCAAGGCCCGACAAAGGAGTGAACGGAAAAGGAGGAGAGAGAATGAGGCAGAGGCAGAGGCAGAGGCAGATGTCGAGACAAGACGAGACGAAACGAAGCGAAGCCATGTACAAAAAAGAAAATGGGGATCAACAGAGCGAGGCCCGGGGTTGGTGGGATGGATGGCACGCGGCTTGCCCAACTGAGAGCCCACAGCCGGGCGCAGTGCGGGCGGCGTCGGGCTTGTGACTTGGGATTGTAACCCTTTTTTGACTCGGGTTTGATTTGTTCGATACACTGGCTCGGGAATAACTTGTACTATTTTGTACATGCACAGCCTTACTAGCCTTGCAGCCCTCATTTCTCAGCTCATTTGTGTGTAGATACTATGTACTCTGTGCGGCGCGGATACTATCTAAGATGTAATATAAAATAGCTAGCTCAAATGGGCTCAGCTTCCGAATTATCCAATGGCACTTTATTATTGACAGGCATATCCCAAACGCAACCCCTACCCAAACTCTATACACAGTAGATTCTACAGCTTGGGCCGCTGCGGAGGATTCACCAGCGGGTCATACACCGACGACGCCAGATAATCCGGCGGCGTGCCATTGCTGTGGTTCGTCAAGCTCCGCGTATCCAGCAAGCTCGGGTTCAACTGATCCACGCTCGTGCACCCAATCAGCCGCATGTTCATCTCCATCTCGTCCTTGAGCAGCTGCATCGCCCGATCCACCCCGTCGAACCCGTACGCCGACATGGCGTACAAGAACGGCCGCCCAATCCCCACACCCTTGGCGCCCAAGCACAGCGCCTTGATGATGTCCGTCGCCCGCCGGATCCCGCCGTCCACAAACACTTCGATCCTGTCCTGGTAGCCCAGCTCGCGCAGCTTCGGCATCGTCTCGGCCAGCACCTCCACCCCGGACCGCGCAAAGTCCAGCTGTCGCCCGCCGTGGTTCGAGAGCACGACGCCCTGCACGCCGGCCTCCACGGCCCGCACCACGTCCTCGACACGCTGCACGCCCTTGAGGATGATGGGCATCTTGGTGATGCTCTGGAACCACGGGATGTCTTTCCAGCTCAGTGCCGGGTCGATGAAACTCGAGATGGCCCTCGCTGCGCCCTGGCTGTTGTCCACAGCCTGCCCACTCTGCACATTGCTCCCTGCGTCGTCAAATTTGCTGCGCATGTCTTTCTCGCGACGCCCCAGTTGCGGTGCGTCCACCGTGATGAACAGCGCGCGACATCCGCGTCCCTCGGCGTGCTGTACAATCTTGCGTGTGATTTCGCGGTCCTTGTTGACGTACAGCTGCATCCACTGCACCTGGTCCCCTTCGGCAGCGTCCATGATCTCGTCAAACGAGCATGACGCAAGCGTTGGAATCATTTGCACGACATTGTGCTTCTTAGCTGCGCGCGTAAGAAGCACTTCACCCTCTGGGTTACCAAGCTTACCCAGGGCCGTGGCGGTTACGTAGAAGGGCATGTCGACTTTGGTGCCGAGCATGGTAGTAGAGAAGTCGACCTTTTCGACATCGACAAGAATCTTGGGGCGGAACCATATACGATGGTAGGCAGCATGGTTCTCGCGCATTGTCTATGATCTGTTAATGGACTCCAATTCTCTTTTTCTTGGTTTCATTCGGCTGTAAGCCAAGAATAGGATGCTTACAATCTCGTCATCGGCTGCGCTTGAGTAGTAGCCCCAGGCAGTCTTCTTCATAATCCTTCTCGCAACAGCCTCGAAGTCCAGTAAGTTGTAACATTGGCTTAACAGAGGCATGGCTGCAATCATCTTCTGCCTCTCTTCCTCGTCGGGTGTGACCTCCTTCTCCTCGTATTCGACCGTCTTCATATCCACATCGCCCAGGTGCTTCGACTTGTCCAGATACTTGTCCAGAGTATCTGGGGGATGGATAGGGTCAAACTCTTCAGTGGCATCCTTGCCCTAAATTGAGGTATGTTGTGAGAATTGATCGACTTGTGCAACCTGCCCATTGTAGACTCACGGCGTATTTCAAGATGATCTTGGGCCCACCCGGGTGTTCTGGAAGAAATTCGGTCACATCGTACGCTTTGCCCTATAGCGAGTCAGCATTATATCCTGAGACGGATGCGAGGGGAGGGGGCGTACATGGACAATGACCCAGCAGTCCTCCCTGCTGCTGTGCTTAGCAACGTCGGCGCCGGTCAAGACCATCGTATCAAGATCGGCCTAATATAATATATTTTATCTGAATATGTTGGGTCCTCTGACGAAAGTATTGTAGCTCGCGCACAGATTGAAGTGGCCGATTGAGCGAGAGTTGTTCAACAGCGTAGCGCCAGTGGTGTTGGTGATGAAAGTACGTGAACTGGCCGGCGACGGTCTAAACACCTTATTTACTTGGAACGACACGAAGTGATGCAGTGGCTCGGGATGTTCTCGGCAAGTTGTAGAGAGCGGCGAAGTCGACTGAGAGTCGCGACACTAGGACGAACGGTTGTGCTAGTCTACAATGCCGAAAGTGGATGCCGTCACCGATGGTCTTGAGAAACAGAACAAACGGCAGGCTAAGTTCTCCAGGGCTCTAATTTATTCCCCAGCATCAACTTGGTTAGAAATCGAGGCCGAGCTGGTGGACCACTGTGCCCCCCACAAGGGAGTCCCACCGGGGTCGGCCACTGTGGGGTCCCCGCGCTGCTTTCGCCCGAGGCGACCCGTCATGACGGCCAGGACAGGGGCTGCTTGTCATGGTCAGTCCCTGCATGCCACGCTCCGAGATCGTCGACGCCCAAGTGTACGGATTACTGTATTTGGACTCGAGAAAATGATTTGAATAATACAGTGTTTTAGTAGGTCACGTTCCCGTACTGCTATCCGTTGAGACCTCGCTCAGCACAATCTGCCCATCACAGTCATCTCGACCTTTGTCTCGTTCAGCCTACAGGTCGCAGGGTAAGCCTGCCGAACCAGTGTCATCGAGGATTTGAGACGATGCCCTCTCGTACAGATCGAGAGACAACTGTCCACCGCATGTATCCGAGGAGTTGCCTGCGCATGGCATGTCGCAGTTTCCATTCATCCCTCCAATAGGTCCCAGCGTGTGGCCGCACCAACATTCATCTCCGTACTCCATACCTGCATAGTCAAAACCGCCATAGCTGCAAAGTACCAGGCACTTGTGCCTCGTCAAAAGTCCAACTGAAACAAGTTCAGTGAGGGCTCTCGAATCGTTGGATTCGCTAGCGCACCCGAGGTAGGTATAATCGTACAGTGGTGGTTGCGTAGTGAAGTTGAAGCCGTTCTTGTAGACTGAGATCAAACTGATCCCACCACAGATTTGTGTGCTGTCGCCGCCACACGCCATATCACACGAGCTGTCGGGGACAATGTTTGCTTCGTCGTTGATACTATTTCCGCAGAAGCATTCAGTACTGTACTCGGTGCCATAGTAGCGAAAATCCCTGCAAAGCGACTCGCAGGCTTGGTTTGTCATGTTGGCATCCGAATACATCATCTTGTCCAGTGTACGGCCACTGTTACCTTCCAGCCAGCAACCCTGATCTGGATACATGGTCAATAATCCATGGTGGGCGACTGGTAGGATTTACGTGAAGGTGGTGTGTCTACTCACAGGCACAGTCTGACGCTGCCGCAACCACTATCGACATGGAAACGGCCAGAGCGATGGCCCGAGCGACTAAGAACGCCATTGCATCGGAGTGATGATGATGTTTGATGTTGAGGTTGGTGATGGGTTGAAAGATAGATGAGGGCCCTAGCGAAATTGCAGCACGATGGTATTGACAGACCACCTGTCAGGTAGATGATGAATGGTTGATTTGGTAAGATGCTGCTGAAGGACGCCGCAGAGAACCGAGCTGTGTCGTCGCGGGGTGAAGAATTGCGGTAAACACTCAGTAGGTGTCGTAGGAGGAAAGAGCCAAGAGGCATCCCAAATGAAGAGGCAGGAGGCATGCAGGCTGGTCGTGCCCACCTATAGTCAGTCTCGAAAGATTCACGTCTCATGCTTTCAGTCTACAGACGCCCGTGGGGACGAATCCCCTCTTTTCCCTCCATCACCCATACGACTTGCTCCGATGTCGAATGGATATCCTCGACAGTAAACCCGGTCTTCTTTCACTACTCGCAACACTCACATAATTCGACCTTGCCGTCATTTCCATCAACGTATTAGGCTCGATGTGCGAACTGGGGAACAGTCCAGACTTGCCATTGGAATTTGTCCCCGACCAGCACCAGTGACCTTGATACGACCAGCAAATATTCGTTAGCATTTCCCCCTTGTTGAAGGATAGCCACTCTCCACCTTTGCCATCCTTGCCATCCTTGACTGCAAACCTCCATCGTGCCATAGCCTGCATGGTACCAGGACCTTGGATTCGGATGCTGTCTTTCGTGGGAGGGTCAAGGCGTATTTCATTTGCCTGTATGAGCCCGTACTGGTGATCCACCCAGCCGGCACACCAAATGCCCTGATGTTTTTCTGGGAATTGGATGCCTAATACTCGAGCACCAGCCGCGAAACACATCATTTCTCCGCCATCGTCAGGTTTCGTCATTGTGCTAATCTGCGACGGTCGACATGTTTGCAGTGTCGTGGCAGTAGGCAATGCGGCAAGGTCGCGCGTTTTATGGGCGAGAGTTGAGGCACGGGGCTGTTCCCGAAAGTGAAGATCGTAATTGTTCGCATATTTCCAGGGCAAGTCTTCGCTCTCGACCACCGTCAGACCCGGCACATGGGGAAGAGGACGCTGATGCCGAGCGAGGTGCGCAAAGGGCTGGCGCTGGCTGAAGAACACCGTCGCGTCGTTGGGATGGGTGGTGTGGCGCAGCTGGACGCACAGGAGACAGCCGTATATCTGCTCATCTTTATTCCTGGATGGCACGTGGCTCTTGGAGAGAAACCGCAGACGAAATCCGATACCTTCCGACTTGAAGTTCTCCGTTGCTTGACGATTGGTCAGTCCGCGCTCTTTTGACACTTGTCTGCTCAGGAGGCGATGGGCATGCCTTCGTTGTTCAAGTCCTGCTCTACGGCTTTCCACTCAAGCTCATAAGCGCACGCCTTGCACTTTGCGACCTCAATGTTCCCAACGGCAAGACCCTATTACACTCGTAAGTATTACCAACGTCAAACTTCAAGAACAATCGAGCAACTCACTTGCTTCTTGATGTGTTTGATCCCGAGTCCCCCTCGGATAATCTCGATCGCTCCCGTGCAGAAACCTCCGAATTGGTAGTACGAGCTATGTAAGCTCATTGCACACCCGCCAAGCTGCATTTCAAGAGTCGCAACAGGACAGACAGGCTGGTTTGCAATTTCCTCAACAAGTATCAGCCCATCTGGAATCATCCCTGGCGCAGGATGCTCCAACGTCTCCAAGGCCTCAGTCACATGAGTTGTGATGGCAGATGCGTTCGTCTGAGTGAAGAGTGGACGTACATGTGGCGACTTCGACCTTCCTTGGTCCAGTTCCTGGAACTGGGACTCAGAGGAGTCCTGCGACCTCCGATGCGTGGTCGAGATGGGAATCACGCCACTGAAGTACGAGTCCCACTCACAGCTGCGGTGGTCGGACGCGGAGCTCTGTAATGATATAATTACAAAGCTAGCCAGAGAATCTCTATTGTGCCGGGGCGATATTGGTGAGATACTCCCTCTGCCGTAGTGAGACCTGATGAAGCTGGCTGTCTGTTCGAAGGTAGGGCCCTGAGTAAGAGGCGTGATCATGCGGTAAGGGCTTTTGGGCGGCACGGGTGGCAATGACGCTTTTGATTGACCAGTGATGCTAGGCGAGTAGGTGTCTTCTGAGTTGGCTTCGGAGCCGATTGCCGAGTCAGAGTAGCTGCTGTGCTCCCGCCGTTGAGCGATAAGCTGGAGGCCTTGCTCGATGTCCTGGGAGCGTTGCGACCATGATTCCAGCGATGGGCGAGGTCGCGGCGAAGAAACCTCTTCTTGCACCGGTTGAAGATACCCGAGGACAGGAGACTCTATCTCCCACGCCTCGAAATCTCGGCCTGTCGGCCAAGGCATGGAATCCTCGGCCTGTCTCTCTCGGTTTGTATCATCCGGGTCTGAGAGGGACTGTCCATGCTGTAAGCTGACTTCGCCCGAGGGCTGCCTCACCATTGTCGTAGGGTCGAACGGTCTTGCTGTCGAGGACGGGCTGGTTGGGTTCTCGTCGGCTCCGGGGAGTAGTTTCAACCGTGCGATCCGATGCGAAATTCCAGGAGCCGCCTTCCTCGAACACGCTTGGAGTTCCAGGAACTTCTCCGCGTCAAAGTTATCAGCGTCAATAAAATCTTCAAAGTCGTAGAGCAGGTCATTTAAGTCCCCAATATATCGCGCTATTTCCTCTAGAGTCTTGTCAGTCCGCATGAGAATGATGCAGGGCCAAGTAAATTGTTATTACCGTCGTCCTTTAGCGAATTCACAAATGTAACTCCAAAGTCCTCGTACATTTTCCGACACAGCGGGTTGAGTCTTTTGAGTGCACGTTCGCCTTCCTTCATCAAGTTCTGCGCCATTGTGCGCATACCAGCGATATCAGCTTCGTCTGCATGTCCGCTCGCGATCCTCCTCTGGGCCACAATATCTCGAAATGGCGCTAATATCAGATCCCCTATTGATCCATCCATAGCATTTCGTTTCTGTCGTTGTCAAAATGTAACCTTTTGTCTTCAGCACGACTTTCTGATTTTATTCAGTTCACTCGCACAGAGATTCAGTTCTCTCGCACAGAGTGGTAGGAATGCAGGGACAAGCAGACAAAGTCAAGTTCAGGTTCTCAGCAGGTATGCTACCAGTGTCTTTTGGTAGAATGCATGCATGTCTCAAGGATTTGAGAGGACTTACGAGTGTCTGGGAGATTTATGAGCAAGGCATATACCTAAATAAGCCCGGAAACGTCGTCCTCGCCTTCGTGATTTCAGCTCTGTGTGACGCACAGAAGGGGATCCCTGTTCGAGATCTAGACCACGGGATATACACGTGGGTGCGTTGGGAATCCGGCATAGGGCTGCCAGCCGACACATCTTTCACCGAGGGACCTATATCAGGGACTTATATCAGAGGAAGTGTGTAGCTTTTTTCTGCAGGCCAAGCATGATAGCGTAACCAGCTCAGAGGCTGTGTCCGGGATGCGTGTTTGGTATGTCTGCCTTGCTTCGCCTGCATGCTTGCAACTTGTGATAGTCTAGACCACGATAGTCGCAGGATCTGATAATTTCGACAACCAGGGTAGCATGAGCTACTTGTTGACTTGCAATCCAGCCAGACATGAGGTACCTATTGGACCGCCCTCGCCATTGCCGGAACCGGGTACTTGGTAAGCAAGGATAACAGACACGCAAAGCCTTGCGGAAAGCCCCATAAAGCTTCGTAGGCGTATCGGTCAAAGACTCCTAGCCACATTCGGGACAGCTCGGACTAGACTACAGAAAAATGATATTTTAGCCGTGCTAAGGTGGATAAAAAGAAGAAAAGCAATAGCCCCGCTGATTATGCCCTGATTATGCCCACCTACTACCGTCCAGCCCCCGTTTTGATATTCGTTCGTCGTCATCGTGTTACCGTCGTGCGTGATGTTGAGTGCCTCTCCGCATCCGATGCGATGCTTCGTAGGTATGCATTTGCGGCTTGCAATGTCTGGGAATAGCCTCAAGTAGACTTTGTCTTGTTCTCCGCAACCGCTTCAGCAATTAGGCCTCGCCCGATTTGAATCGTCTCTGCTGCGCCGCGCTGTCTCTGCCAGAAAGCCTGCTCCGGTCCGGCTGCCTGACCAGAAATCGAAGCTCGACGGGCTTCTTCTTCAAGTGCTTCCTTTGTGATTTTTTCGCCTCCAGTAAAGTTTGCTTCAGCTGCGTTTTCGGCAAACTCTTCGCCCAGTGTTTCTTCAAGATGGAACTTCCTCATGGCAAATCGCTCCGCTCGCTCCTTTTGCAGTCCAGGGCTGTCCAGAGTACCAATCACATATCGAACGATAAATTGGACGGTCAAGTAGAGGTGTTCCGAGAAGAGGATGCTGAGGAGTAGCGCCCACAATTTGATGTTCGAAGGATGTCCGTCCGGCCCGTAGGGGTCGTTGCTGAAAATGAAGACAATTGCCGCACTTGTCAAACTTCCCAGCCAAGAGAGGAAGCCTAACGAGGTCACCCACGGGCCGATGGAGTCAGACCGCCAAGGAATAGGCCTCTTGCTGCTGATGGCAATCTTCATCGCGTCGGCACGAGCCTCAATCCAGTTGTTGACGAGGAAAGAACAGGCCGTCAGAGGCCAGATGACAGAAAACAATGACAAATATCCTGAGGAAGGGCAATGAGTATCTGGTCGAATTCGAGGTGAGATTTGGACTTACCGAATTGCATCACCATCTCTCTGTAGTCGGTTGTCACATCATACTCGTCCAACTCAGCTTCGTTCCGAACCCGAGCAAGGAAGGCCGCTTCATCTTCAGGGTCCTTGTGCTCATGGCCACTCTTGTGCGTGATCTCGGTGTGCGCCTCTTTGACAGCTTTGAAGACCTTTCGCTTGACGATGGGTACGATGCCTTCAACAAGGAAATTCACAACCTGAGCTGTTACAGTGAAGTAGATGATTTGCTTCTTAAGGCGATCGGGATCCATCTGGAATGCCTTGGTCTCCACCTTGCCATTCGCGGTGAAGCGCTGGGCGGTGACTTGGAAGACGTCGAGATACGGCACCAAAACTTTCGCAAAGGGGACATACACGAATGCAGTCAGGAAGATTGGGAAGTAGGAGACAATGAAGTTAATGACAAAGATCTTCTGGACGAAAGCAGCTTGGTGGGCTGGATTTAATGTCAGCAACGCAGTGTGCAAAACGGTCGAATGAGCACCTACAGTCTTGTGTTTCGTAGTTCTCATGTGCAGTAAGTTTCTCAGCCAAATTAGTGAGAATCGAGGTCAAAGTCGGCATGAATATTGTCAGTAGGACCGTCGGTAAGAAAACCTATAACGTTTTAGCTAGAGTTTTATCCGCTGGAACCTCAGAGACTTACGAGATACTGCTTGAACGGGCCATTGTATACCTCCGAGATGAAGATTTCTATAGAAAAGCATGATACGATGAGTGTCCCGAGGACCAGCAAGCAGGCGATAGCAAATGGTACTTGCAGAAGCTGTCGCTGAAGACGCTTCAGAGGAGAGAAGACTTTGACAAGCTCTCCAGTGACGGGGTCCCGAGTTTCGCGCTCAAACTCGAACTCTGTCCGTGGGTGCTGTATTTTTGACACGCCACGCACGCCCCATTGAACGGCCAGATCGACCTCCTTCTTCTTCCAGTATTCAAAGAAGCCCACACACCACAGACAATTCACTATGGCGTACAGAGTCGAGAACTGGCCGAGTATGAGCCAAGCTCCGAAACCAAAAGCGGCCGGGAAGAAGAGGAACTGGAAATAACTCTGGAGGAAAGCAAAGTAGAATGCCACCTTCTCGCCAAACTTGTCTCGGATTTCGTTGATATCGTCTTCGTCGAGAAAGTATTTTTGGCTCCATTGCTTCAGCCACTGGCGATTGAAGGCATGGTTATGTAGTGGGAACACCGAGCTGACCCACTTCCACTGCCCAAGGCGCGGTGTCACGCCCGCCCCTCCCTCAGCTTTTGGCTTCGTAATAAGGAGGTACACCAATCTAAGCCGCTCGGCTTCGACGACGGGCTCATCCTCGAAGTATGCGTTCAAATCCTTGCTTGGTGCTGAGGTGCGCACGCCGTACAACCAATCTTGCACTCGGTATCTGTAAATTTGCTGCTTGAGCAGATTCTCGGAGGCGATCTTGACGAAGACAAGAACAGACGAGCCGGTCCCTCGACGAACCTCTGTGGCCAGGCCCACACGTGTAAGTGCCTCGATGAGCTGAACAAAGGCGGCTTCGGCTTTGGAACTTTCTAAAACAGAATAGAGTCAGCGGTCTCCGCCTAGTTGGGGCCCAGAGTTATGGAGAAAGGTTGCATCGGTCTCGCCTTACCCTCAGGAGGAATCTGATAGTGTATCACGTAGTCGACACTGCACAGTCAGTTCAAGAGGTCTTTGATGATGTCAAACGGGAGATGTTGACTGACTTGAAGTTCGAGTTCAGTTCGAATCGATCATCGGTTTTGTAAAGGCTTCGTAAGGTCGCCATTATCGCTTCAATCTCGGAGCTTCAGCGCATGCAAGACAGGAAGACGAGCGTGTGGTGTACGGGAAATGAGAGGGATTGACTCCCCCGGCAAAAGAGGATTGATGGGATAGGGAATGATCTGTAGGATTGCTTGAAAGGGTGAACGTGTAGGAATACGGGGCATGAGTTCGAAGATATTCCTGCATAACGCAAAGAGGTTGGCGAGGTGGACGCACTGAGGCCACCGACGTCACTATTCAAGATCCCTGCTTTTGGAGCTCTCCCCTGTGCTACCGAGAAACAACGATGGAGCAGTTTGGGAGGGGTGGGCTGGTGGGGTGGCTCATAATGGGACATACCTCGTATGAGCGTCCAACTCTCCATTACGACAGATGCTAACATTTTTCTTGTGGACTCTTGAATTGACATAATCGTAAAAGTTGTAAATTCTTCAAACTGAAAAGGATAACACATTGTGTTGTATATTAAAGAGGACAGTCTCCTTTGTATGCTTGCTGTTATTAGATGTGTACTCCCCAGAACGGAAATTCTCATTGACTCGTACTTGGTACAGTATTGTTCTCAAAGTTTGTCTGTCAGGACCTGCTTCTGTATCGACAGTAATGTGTTCAACAACAGGTGACTACTTAGATATGAAATGCAAGCCTCCAAGACATGCGCGACTGAGTCAAAGGCAGAGGCTTTCCACGACTGTGCTCAGGGGGTAATTACCATGCGGTCTCCTCCTTTTTGAGTCCAGACAGACTCAATATCTGCCATCTTCACCTCCCGGAATTTACCAGGCCTAACTTTGCCAGATGCAATTGCCTTGACTATCCCTGGGACCTGCTCAGCGAAATCCTTCAGCCGCCAAGAGCCGGGACCACTTCCCCTGATGGTGATGTCCTTGCTCCTGAGAACGTCTCCTGGTAGCTCGATTGTGCGCTCCACTACAGTCCCAATCTGCACATATTGCACAGGCTTCGTAGGTTTGAATGACTTCAGGAAAGATAGTGTTACCGGACCGTACAGAAAGTCCAAGACCACATCGATGTCTACCGCTGGGGACCAGTCTGTATTAACCGGATCTGAGCCTAGCTCAATGGTGGCATCCAGATTGAGTCCAGCCATCTTCGGCGCGTTCCGCGCAACACCTATCACCGTGCCGGCTCCGAAAGCTCGTGCAACATCGACCGCCGCAATACCAGACAAACCCGTTGCTCCGAGAACGAGGGCCGTAAAGCCCGGCTGCAACCCGGTTGTCCTTTTGGCGAGGGCCATCCAACTAGCCATGACAGGATTCACCATCCCAGCGATTTGGAGCGGATCCGCGCCGTCGGGGACTGGCACAAGCCTCTGGTTAGGGACGTTGATGATCTCGGTCATTGAACCTCCTTGTTCGGTCATGGCATTGAAGTAGTAGAGCTTGCCATCGGAGTCCCGGCCGACCCCATCGACGCCCGGGATGTGCGGGAGGATACTGGCAGAATAATGCATTCCGGCGGCTCTGCTCTTGACGAGCTGGTGAACGCCAGCAGCCAGTACCTGGAGTTGGACATGTCCAGATGGTGGAGCGCCTGGATCTGCGACTTGGATGTATTTTGGTGGGTCGGCCCAGCTAGTGACTTGTGCTTGCTTCATTGTGGAGTGAGGTTTTGTGCTGTATTGAGTACAGACCTACGTATATGTGTACTGTGTAATTGATCCAGAATTTAAAACGATGTGTATATGAATGAGCGAATAAGGGTAATGTTGCTGGGCAAGTCTGTATTTATAAGTCAGAAAGGTCAGATGGTACTTACCTTACCTATCTGCATACTCACATAGCCTCGCTGACAAGAAGCTTGCCTAGTGTCGAGCGTCCGCGGTTGATCCGTGGATTTTTGAAAGTGGGCTCAGTAAGCATTGTCGAAATCGGTCCAATTGCAGTTCTACTATGTACTGCTGCCCAGAAGTGACCCTATGGAAGCGTACCACGTGTTACGATATCTTATGCAGTCTTCTTCCAAGAGAAGGTGGTGGATGGGAAACCAACATTGACCATTGAAAGCAATGGACGAAGTCTCTGGTAAATCCCGATTAGGGATATTACTGTACCTCCTCGCTGCCTCTCAGCCCTAATTGTCCTGCCAAGTACTGGAAAGGTTCTTGGGACAGGGACCCTTGCAACCTTGTCTGGGGTGTGCCAGGATCTGCCCTCGCGCAGGTAACCGACCCACTACTGGAAAGGCAGGCACATGGGAGTGAATCCTAGTCTAATACAGCCGCTCCCATCTTTTAACTAGTCGCGTCCAAGTCCAAGCCTCGGAACGATAGTATGCTCACTCCTCATCAATTGCTTAGATAGGATGTGACAGACGCGAGAGGAACGGTTGCCGCATCTCTTAAGTAACTAGCATCTTGGAATCGCGCACACCATGGTAAGTTCGACGCGCCTTGTTTCTTTGCTGTACACTTCACGTGCCACCACTGACAATACGCGCGCAGCCTGCCTTCGCAGCCATCAATGTCGAACCCGAGGAGAATGTCGAAGAGGAGGTCGACACCTCGAAAGAACTACAGGTACCCAAACTAACACCTTCGCCCCTTCTATCCTTCTGCGACTGACACCATTCAGGTAGACGAAGCCCTGAAGCTCTTCCAGAACGCCCTGAAACTCCACGCCCAGGGCCCGCAATTTTTCGACGAAGCTTCCGATGCCTATGATGAGCTCTTTCTATCCGACATTTTCAGGCTGCCTGAGAGCACCACCGAGTACGAACGCACCGAGCGACTGCAGAACCCTTTCCTGCCGGTCGAGTCCTCCTTTGCCCCCGGCCTCGATGTCGCTGGGACTTATGCAGATAGCAGTGGAACCAGTCTGCCACAGGCGCTGTTCCTCTCGTACAAAAATCACGGCCAATTTATACTGGACAGATTAAAATACAAGGCACGCAACGCAGGTCCAGATGCGCAGCACGTTCTCGACCAGTCCGAGGCCATAGATGATGCACGGAAAGCGATTGACGATTTCAATGCCGCCCTGGACCGGGACCCGTCAGATGCTGAGCTTTGGAGGAGGACCGCGAGAACGGCTGCGTTCCTAAATAGCGCAAGAATGAGTCGATATTGTCTCGAGGCTGCCATAGAACTCGATGATGACCCTGCGGTAGTGGACGTGGAGCCTCCATCCCTGGCCGAAGGCTTTGCTGGAGAAGAGCTCAAGAATCAGTTGCACGTTCTGTCCGATAACATCGCTCTGACACACCCTGGAATGAAGCCGTTTCTTGAGAAAGAGATGCCGCGGGGTTTGATGCGGCATATTGATCCAGCTCCGTTCCTACCAGATCCGATTAAGAAGCTGGGGTCGCGCAAGCTGTTGGCCGCGCAAGTCGATATACCTAGGCCAGTCATTGATCTCGAGAACGCATCGTGGGCACAGCTTGGCATGCGCTTGGTTCAGTTCATCCAAGAAGTTGGCCTTTCTGGACAGGCCATCCAACTTCAGCTTCCCGAGGGCCATGAAGAGAACGAAGATGACAAGATGGAGATTGACCAGAGACAAGACGGACTTGATGTTACTAAAGCAGTTGCGAAGTCAGCCGTGGAAGAAGCGGCAGAGCCTTCGACAGAGATCAGGACACCCGCCGAAGATGCCCCGACAGAAGATGGTGTCAATGGGTCTAATAGGCTTAACGGATCAGATGTTGCAAATACAGAATCTCGACAGCCAAGTGTAACTCTGCCATCTCGAAAACGCTCAATCTCTGCTGCCGGTCTGCAGGAGCCAATTGAGGAAGAAACTGGAGACTCCAAGCGCCCCAAGCGTGTGAGGAGACGAGACACTCTCGCCGAAGAGACGGTTGACGAGACAACTTTACGAGCGGCACAATTGCAGCCTTTCCAGGGGGCTGACCAGAATTTGTTCCATCTCACAAAAAACATACTCGAGAATCTTGGAGTCACGGACAAGGTCACCGCCGACAGGATAGGTGAAATCATCGATTCGTGCGCCTTGGAGGAAAGACTATCGAAACTCTCTCACACAGCCAGCATTGATCTACGAGACGCATTGCTCTCGTACGACGACGAGGTGGCCAGTGTCTTCCTCACCAAGGCGGAAACGGCCGCTCTTGGCATGAGCACCTTTTTGGAGCACACCAAGGCCGGTGCACAACGTGCAGCCGATACTGCCAGCTTCGAAGAGTCTACGGGTCTGAAAGCATTTGTTAAGAAAGTGAACTTGTCCTGGATGTCGCCCCAAGATGTGGCCTTCGAGTGGATTCTTAAAATGTCACGAAGCTACACGACAAGGAGGTGGTCCGACCAGCTCAAGACTGCAGTGGTTCAAGTAATCAGCCACCTCGACGAACCCATACACGAGAGAGTTCAGTATGAGATCGTGCAAGCAAGAGGCGAGACTGGCGAGGATGCTCGAGCAGCTGAACTGGACAACCTTGTCCAGATGCTCTTCGAAGTTTACCTCGACGTCTACGAACGTATCACCAGCCCGAATAGTCGAGTGGATCAGTCTATCAGGTTGAGCACAAAAAATCGACTGAGTCGATGGCTAGATTTGGCTTTAGAGTTAAGCCAGTCACGCCCAAATGACTCCCGCTTGGAGCTCTCCTTACGGTTCCTATGGTCTTGTGTCTTCTCAACTACCCTGGCTGAGGGCGTCTCGCGAGACCACATCCTCGCCTGCTGGCACAGTCTGCGGGATTACCTGGCAGCCACCGGGCACAACAAGATTGAGCTTCCAAACAATGCTGTAATGCCCGAGATCTCGGCTGCGGAGGCTGATCGAGAGATTAGCAAGCTTACGACCATGGACTTCTTCCTTGGTCTCTTCCGGGAAGAGTTCTCTGACCCCGTGGCAGTCATCGACACCCTAGAGCCTGTCTTGAATCCAGAAGCCGTTTTTGTCGCACCCGATGAGAAGCCTATGACTGTCAAAGACAAGCTGGATGCGGACAGATCGTCCAAAACTTCGATCAAAGAATGCGCCAGCCAAGGCCTCAAAGACCTGTGGAAATTCCTTCTTGCGAGCAGCACCGATCTGCGGCTCCTGCTGTGGTCTCGGCTAAGTGACGCGTACGGTACGATCAACTACACTACCAAACAATTTTCTTGCCTCCTCAAGAGTATCGAGATGGTAATGAAGGACATGGATGGCCCGGTCTACCTGAATACACCGCAGGAGTCACGAAGAATACTACTGATGAAGCACACCAAGTCCATTCATGACATGATGGTGTCTGCCCTTTCGTTGGCTTTGAACGACAACACTGCATTTGACATCATCGACGAGGATCATCTAAGAGCCTCATCAGCCGCCTTGGCTAGGTTGAGCTGTTTAATACATATTGCTGTCATGCAAGAGGACGAATTCACTCTCGGAATCACGCCAGCGCCACCAAAGAACTCCAACTTCAACGAGTTGCTCGAGAATTTGCGAGATCTGCAAGTTAGAGTCTGGACCTTACAGTACTGCTTGATCAAAGTCGGCATCCACCAGAACGTGTCCGTTTTCAAGACCCCTCATAATGATCTTGCGGATTTTTTGAGTGCGGTCCATCAAGTCCTCGGCTTGCGGAAAGCATGCACATCGTCCAACAAGGTCTTCTTGAAGATGATGCGGATTGAGTTGTTGAAGCAAAAGAACATCGAGAATTGGGAAGACTACTTGGGCCAAGTCCTCTACGACCTACACGGACTGAAACTGGGTGTCGGTATCTGGGAAGTTCAGGATCATGGATGTGCTCCCGAGAAGCTCGAGAAACGCCAGGCGATGCAACTTGTGGAAAACATCATGACGCTGGCAAACCGAATGTCGATGAAAGATCTGCTCAAATCGGACCTAAAGAACACTATTGAACACATGCAAGGAGCCATTGGCCCCTCCAAGTCTACGACTCCGATGATTCACAACTTGCGCAATTTTCAGGAGTACATCAAAAAGCCAATTCATCCTCTCCGATTGTATCAAGCATTTGATGGCACTGTACCGCTTGACGCCATGACCGTCAACACCGCAGATGCGTCTCTCGCAAAGCATGGCTGGTTCTTCTTGCTTGGCATGATTGCACTCACCAAGTTCAAGGGAGTCGACCTGAACCGTCGTCAGACACCAGGCGCGACGGACGATCTACGTATTGGGGCGACTTTCTTGCGCTTACAGCTGCAGTTCACCCCTGACATGTGGGAAGCTTGGTTCCGACTTGCGGAGTGCTTCGACTATGAGCTAGACGAAGCGGTCCTGTGGTCGGCAGACAAGATGAACAAGGAAAGATCTGAACTACTTAAGTTTCAGCGCCAGGCAATCCATTGCTATACTCTGGCGTTATCTCACTCTCATTTCTGGTATCCTGAAACTAAAGAAGATGAGGAGAAACTCTGTCAGCTGTACTACAATTTCGCCATGCGTATGTATGCGTCAAGTCGAGAGCCCTTTGCTATGGAGCCTTTTCACCACCGCGACCACAACCGGTTCTACCCAGAAGACGGTGGCAGCGGTACTGTAAAAAAGCTTTTCCACAGCGAAATGACTGACTTCGAGGTCTGGAAGTACGCCGCTGTCTTATTCAGAAGGACCATGAAAGGAAATCCGAAGGACTGGAAAAGTCCTTACATGGTGTCCAAGTGTCTCTGGAAGATGTATCAAAAGCCTATTGAAACTCTGAGTGCCAAAGATAAGAAGGCAAGACCGACGGTTCAGAAAATTGTCGATGCACTCGAGAAAACAATTGAGGTGGTCTCTAAGCTTCCCAAACCCCGTCATGGACAGGATCCAATTCTGGAGCCCCATTACAAAATCGTGTCCATCCTGCACAAGCTTGTCAGCCGCGACGACATAGCTCCACAAGCGGCTGTCGATATTCTCCAACGGCAGCCCTATGCAGTCAGACGTGGAGAGAAAGTCACAATTGAACCCGACGACTGGGAAGAGTACGTCGTCGAGAATTTGCGCCATCTCCGTGACAAAGACAAGTCACATTGGCAGCACCGTATCATCATGCGGCACGCTCGCATAGTCTACGAACCGGAGAAAGACGACGCTAACAACCAGTTGATTGAGGCTCAGGCGGCTTTCAGTATACTGAGGGAACACATGGTGACCAAAACGATGGCCATCAACGTGTGGAAGTGCGACGCCGAACGGCCTGGACGTCATCATGTATTCACGGAACAGTATGTGCGCTATATCGTCAAATTGTTGATCATTACGAGCGACCGTGTAAATATGGAAGCACTTCTCAGGAAGATCCGGAAGAAAGGCGCCGACTTCTATCACTTTAATGACCTCTGGGCTGCGTGCGTGCAAGCATACACGAGGCTTTTGCGGCACAGCTACAAGATACCTCCGGTCGAAGAGGACGTTTTCAAGAACACGAGCCCGGAAGAATTCGATATTTTGGCAGAAAGGGTCAGCGACTGGGCTTCTAAGGACGACCGAGACCATCCTGCACTAAACGCTATGAAGGAGACTGTCGAGCTGAAGAAGTTGAACGGCGGTCTCATGAAGGCGGGCATGATCGACGACCTTATAAATGATTGTTACTCGGTGCTTTATTCGAGCATTGTTGACGAGCTGCCCGGACCGGAGCCCGCGAAGATCATTGAGGATCGTAATCGCTCTAAGGACTTGGACATCAATGGCTCAACTGACAAGGACCAATTCCATGGACTATTGCATCCAAATGGTCTTGATAAGAAAGATGACTCTGGGCGCGCAGTCAGTGAAGCGCCGTCTGGCTCCGCTGCCGGTGAGAAGATGGAGAGGACAACCTCCAACACAGGCGAACCAAGCGGTGCTGTCCGCCGCAGGCTTGTGGGTGTACGCCGTGCCGACATTCTACGTAAAGCAGAGCAGGCCGTATTACGAGCCACCGAGCAGCCGCCGCCCAAGTCCGCTGTTAGTGAGCGGTCCAATGGCCGGAAGTCACGACGGGGTAGCGCGGCGTCTGGAAAGAATGGCGCGGGAGCCCGCCGGAGCGGTGAGGATAGTGAAGGTGAGGATAAAGAGGGCGACGATGACAATGGCGATGAGAACGAGGCTGATGAGAATCGCAAAGGTGGCGAAGAGGCAGTCCTTGACGACAGGGCGGACGAGAGCGAGACAGCAAGCCCAAGACCGGACCATGACGATGCCGACGACGAAAGCGACCTCAGCGATGTCCCTGATGATTACGACCAAGACGTACCACCAACATTAATGTTCCCCAATCTGCGTAGAAGTGTCGATAATTCGGTCGCAGCTGACTCGAGGGCGGGAAGCTCTTCGGACGGCGGAAGCCAGCAAGGTGACGACGAGCAGGAGGACGAGGAGGACCATGAGGAGGATAATACCATGGATGTAGATGCTGAAGATCAGGACCAGGAGATGGTCGATCAGCACACCGCCGAGGAAGGCGATGATGGCGATGATGGCAGAGATGATGGTGTGGAGTTGATGGATTAGAGAAGATCATCTCCACTCCAGAAGTTGTTCGGTACCGGTGCTCCTCGAGTGCTGGCAGTCGTCAACTCGACAGCAAGCTCTTTAGTTTGACGCCTTGTGAGCGACGATGTGCCACGAGGCTGCACTTGGCGATTTAGACCACTTAAAAGGATAGCCAGTCGCAATGGGCCCGAGGGATGTCAATCTCGGGATTTCAATCTCGGCAACATCACACAACGCTTGAGAACGCTTCGAAGCATGCCAAATTCAAAGACAAGCGTCTCCCTTTGTATTGCGTAATTGGATATATTATGGCTGAGAGCCAGAGATTACAAGATGTGGAGGGACTACCTCATTACGGGCATCTTGATCTGTGGGTATTGGCGAGTGTACAGTATATTTCAAGAGATCAAGCCGAGCTCAGGTTGCACAACCCCCAGACCCATTCTTCATGAGCGATCATGTAGATAGTGGCATCTCCATGTCCACCTCAGGGCAGAGCGCAGCTATCTACACCGGAGCAGCAAGGCTACACAGGTGCCTAGGATTGCGTCGATTTTCAATTAGAAGGAATCTCACAGCGGTGTGACCCTATCGATTTGCCTAGCATTGTGCAGCAATATGAAGGCTTATGCGATTATGCAGTCTCCAGAGCTAAGCGGCAAGCGACTTGAATGGGGCTAATCTTTACTTTGTCTTCTCAAACTGGTACTGCACGCTATTAGAAGGGGGCCGCCTCGGGTTCGAGCGCTTCAGCAGCCGCAGTAAGCGTTTTGCGCTGCCGCCGTGGCGCTCTGATACACAACCAATTCCCTCTTCGAACCCCCCCCCCCCTTCTCTGATTGATCACTTACTCTACCCGCCTTGTTCCAAACAGCCAGAGCAGCCGACCCGAATCACGCTGATTAATCAACGTGATTGTCTGAGTTTAGAATAAGCAGGGCATTCTTAGCAATGAAGAAAACAACAAAGTTTGCCGAGCCGAACCTCATCAGTCCCGTCCAAGTCCCATCGCGATCTCAACGCCAAATGTGAACCAATACTGAGCCTTACAAATCGCTGCACTTATAGCCGGCTCAGTATAGACGGAGTCTCGGGTCTCCACATGTTGTTGATGAGTGCTTGGGCGTTGACCATCTCTGGACGCAGTTGGTCGATACTCGTTACTCCGAGTAATGCCATGCCGAGAGCTACCTCCTCAGATAAGACTATAAATGCGGTCAGCAACTACTGCAATTTGATCCGGGCCGAATCAAGTCAGCATAAACACTCACTGTCTATCAGCTTCTCCACGCCTTGTGATCCATAGGCAGCCATAGCAAATAGGAAGGGGCGGCCGATTCCCACAGCCGTGGCGCCCAGGGCCAACGCCTTCAAAATGTCGGCACCATCACGGCACCCACCATCCAAGAACACCTCCAATTTCTCGAGGACTTCAGGACAATATTTGCGGATCTCAAGGAGAGTGGCCAGCGCGCTTGGGGCGCTGTGTTGCTGTCGCCCGCCGTGGTTCGATAGCAGGATCCCCTGACAGTCGTATTCCGCGGCCAATCGCGCATCTTCGGCTGTCTGGATACCCTTCAAGACGATGGGACCGGTCCATTCTTCTCTGATCCACTCTAGATCGTCCCAGCAGATCATCGGGCTGATCTGTCCTGGAACCGGTCGAGCGCCCACTGCTGGTGCGAACTCATTGTCATTGTTGACCGATGAAGTCGGTGCGGTGGTGGTGCTGTGATCTCTGCCATCTTCCAACGCTTCTTCAGCTTGTTTCCGGCGGTCTTGAGTCCGCTTCCCGAGTTTTGGCGTATCGACTGTGATCCAAAGCCCCTTGTACCCAGCCGCCTTAACCTTCCGGAGCAGCGTGATGGCTTTCTGCCTGTCTGTTGGAATGTATAACTGGAAGAATAGCCTGGAGGGGTTCATCTCCTTCCCGCCAAATGTAGCAAGTTGTTGCTCGTGGTTCTCCATGACGTTCTCCAGAGTCTTCGAGGTTGCCGTAGACATCACGGCGTGCAGGCCCTTGCGCACTAAACCACGCATCAGTTCGAACTCGCCGTTGGGGTGAGACATTCCCATAGTCCCCATCGGGGGAACGAAGAATGGCGCGATCGAAGGCTGGCCTAGGATGGAGGTGCGTGAGTCGACATTGGCCACATTGCGGAGCACACGTGGGCGAAATGTCACCCGCGACCATGAGTCCAGATTTTCATTGAGGGTCTGGCCCGAGTTGGCACTGCTTATAATGTAGATCCAAGACCTCCGGCTAAGAATCTTTTGTGCTTCAGCTTGGAAGTCTGTGGCCCTCACGCACATGGCCAAGGGTAGCACCTCCTTGCTGTTAGTGGTGACGGCAGTTGTGTCGTCAGCCACTGGTGAGTTCAGAGCTCCAGTGGTTGACGTGTCCAGCTCGCCCAAGTAACTGCCACTGGGGAGGTCGTTGACGACATCTTCCGAGTGAATTTTGGCGAACTCTTTGGTTGCGTCCTAGAAGAGCGCGTCACTCATGGGCTCGGTATTGCGATTTGATGATACATAGTATGTGGTGTAACTTACTGCTCCAGCTTGTTTCAGCAGGATCGCACGCCCTCCTGGATGTTTGTCCAGGAATTTGGTGAAATCGTATACTTTCCCATGTATAACAAGCCAGCACGAGTCTGCAGACTTATGCTGGGCAACCTCGGAGCCGCTTAGCATGGTAAGAGCTTGAGTGGAATGGGGACCTGCAAGATGCTCCCTTTCTGATAGTATACAGGTCGGCCTATATCCAGCCGACGTCTCAATTGTGTGGTATGGTCCAGTGAAATACTGCCCTGCGAATACCTAACTATTCGACAGCACACGTAATGCAAACAAAGTTCGAAGTTCGAGGTTCGAATTTGAGCCCTCTATGACTGTCCAGTCAAGCGTGGGAATTGAATATTCGCTTATGAAGTTGCACGGGATCGACCCGTATGTTGCTGCCGTGGTTTACACCCTCCTAGTGCCAGAATACCGATGCGGGGAAACATGGCAAAGTTACTCTACTCACAAATCGGGCATGATACGTGTTTGCGGACATGGGCTTCAAGGCAACGGGAATAAAAGGGAATTGTATCAATATGGAGTACTCTGATCATGGGACGAAGGACTTGGCTGATTTTACCCAGGCGCGCTTTCGCAAAACCGAGTATCTGCGATAGCTATCTTGAGAATAGAGGGAGGGGGCCCCCAAACAGTCGGGTTGACGCCACCCGAGCGGGCTATGTTCGCTGTCTGACATACATCATTTATTCCGATGGAAGTTCAATCTCATTCCCGAAAGCGATGAAAGTATCTATGTACATATGTATATACACCTTCCCGGGTCACAATAAGTATCCCGTCCGTAGTCTGCTGCTCATCGTGCGCTGGGTGATGTCCAAGTCTTGCTCCAAGTCCCATTGCCATTCACCATGTTTACAAACTCCCGTGCGATGATCCTATCTGTCTGCTCCGAGGGATGCAGCGTATCGTACCACATGTAACTGTCTCGCACAGATGAATCGGCGCAAGGACTTCCACACTGAGCGATGGAAGATGTGACGTTCAATGGCGCTGTGCCGTTAAGATAACTGGAGGGATTGTGCCATATGTCGCTCAACTGATTCGGAGCTTGTCAGTCACATAAATAGAGGAAAGGACAGGGAATTGCATGCTGACGAGGGAGTGAACGTCGAAGATACTCAACGTGCTAGCTGGGTACCGGTCTGTGATTAGGACTTCGCTTTGGGTCTGAAGATTGTAAATTGCGTTGACTAGCGCAACATATTCGCGCATTTTCTCGCTGACGAGTGTCCTATGGCGTCCACTTCACAGTCAGCTCATGATCACAAGTAGAGCCAAACAATGGGCTCTGATGTCTCCGACTGATCACCGCTGGAGAGATGACAGAAAAGTCTCCAACTCAGAGAAAGGAACATGAAAATCAGGTTCGTACACATTGGAAGTATATTGGTCTTCGTTAAGCCAATAGTGACTGTCGATTGATCCGCCATTGTCTGGTAGAGCATACATAGGTGCGAAGTTGAGAGGTGCTATATTCATGAGCACGAAGTTGCGCGCGCCGACCCCATATAATACGTCGAGCTGCTCGTACACGCAGCCAATATAGTCCAAGACTGTTAAATTCAAACGGTTGTCGGTGAAGAAAGCAGCCGGGCCTAGGTCATTCGTGCCAATCCAGATTGCACTTGAACGAAAAGATAGTGATTAGAAGAGCTATACGCAACATCCACCTGGAAGAAGACCATGTTCCGAAGCAAAGGGTGTAGACACATACTAGATTGTCTCATTGTATAGATTTGTGATGGAACCATCACCAACATACTCATTGTCTTGCAAGAAGTAGGGTACTTGATCCTGCTTTACTCCTGAACGGCTAGACGGTGAAAAATAGGCATCGCAGACAGCCCCTGAGACGGCATAGTCGTACAGGTTAATACCGGTATACTGTTGGATGTATTCAGTCCAGATTCGACCTCCAGTAGTCGTGACAGTGGACTAGAAGAGGGCAATCAGTTTGTTAGATCTTGAAAAGCATGTTGGATGCCTCGTGCTGTTCGGATCACTTGCCAAGTTCTGATCTGGTTCTGGTGTGTAATAGTCCGGTCCATCGTCCGTGTAAGAATCACCGAATACACTGCACCATCGTGAGTTCTTTTCAGCTAGTCGCACCTTGATTCTCGAAATTGGAGTTCATACACAAGAGACGAGAATGTATCCAGCGTAGCCGAGCCACTCAAAGCTGCGCTATGAGTCACAGCTGACAGCCATATGAACAACACAAAGACCGCTCGCATCGTTATTTTTATGTTAGGGCCAGGCATGAAACGAAATGCTCAAAAACAACAGTCCCATAATATTTTCGATCTCAAGTATGCAAATTTCCAGTATTCGTAGCAGCAACGATACCAAATTTCAGGACACTCAACTCCTCTGTTCTTAGATGGGGACTCAGCGATCATGGACACTTAATAAAGCGTCTCTCTCAAAAGATCACTTGGCGTAGGATCTTCATAAGGCGTTGAGATGTAAGCCACAGATGCTACCCTCCAAAGGTAGAGCATATATTTCGGTGTATCTATGGGCGACGCACCAATTACGGAAGGTTGAAATACCAATTGGAGGAGACAGGATATTCCAGATTGCATTTGGCCAAGGGTCCCGTCCTATCTCAATCGAGTGTAACTGTGTATCGATTCAAAATACAAACGTCCCGTAGCGAAATGTTCCCTACATTAATATAAACAGCCGCGTGCCCTACTTACTGTACGAGGAGTGTGCTATAGTTGGTGGCTTCTGGTGTCCTTCCCATAGTAGCAGGTTTGCGCTTGACGTCTCCAACTTGACACAGGGATGACATAATTGAATGGTACAGTAAGCTACGGCAGGTCATACCGAGACCGCTAGGACACTTGCCTTAAGCTTTCAGAGCTCGGCAGTGCACTGCCGAACACCACTTTGAGGCTCGAATTCCCCTTGGTTGAGAGCATCTTCACAAATTATTTCCCGGAGGAGCATCTGCACACAATGTCGAAACCATTGACCATCGTCAAGTCTCTTGACCATCTCGTGCTTACCTGCGCCAGCGTCTCCGCTACGACCAACTGGTACAGCAGACACCTTGGTATGAAAGCCGAGACATTTACACCACCGTCGGACCCTACCATACAGCGCCATGCCCTCAAATTCGGTAACCAGAAGATCAATCTGCATCAAAAAGGCAAGGAATTCGAGCCCAAAGCCAAGACTGCTTTGCCCGGAACCGCAGATGTGTGTTTCTTGGTGGAGGAAGAAACGAAATTGGAGGATATAATACAAGGATTTCAGAAAGAAGGAGTCGAGGTTTTGGAGGGCGCAACGGTTGTCCCTCGGACCGGAGCACGGGGTCAACTCCGTAGCATCTACGTGAGAGATCCGGACGGGAATTTGGTCGAGTAAGTGACAGCGTGCTTAATACCTTGAACAACACGACCAGGGACTGACTCTCCGAAAGGCTGTCCCAGTATAACGAATGACCTGGGTCGGCGATCGGAAGTACGAGAATAGTTTGGGAATAAGAGCACATGTGCAAGTCTTTGATACTGTCGTCAAGTAGCTGAACCAGCCTTTCCAGCCTCGCTATTGACGCTTCACAAATTAGGATGTACTTGGATAATTAAATGATATGATAACAAACAGGCATCTACGACACATGATTTCGTTGCAGGCGAAAGCAAGCTTTCTCCTGAAGTAGTTTCTGACACGAGCGGAGCTACGTCGTGATGTATAAGTGGTTGGCCTCCTCGTATTGCTATATTATCCTTTTTCTGCACTTTGTTTTCTTGTAGCTTTACTATTGGAGGTACCTACTTTGATGGAAACTCTTTTTGACCATCTCGTCTTGACCACGTGTGGCCTAGTGATCTATCTTGGCACCCCGGGTACTATCTCGCGCAAAATTTTCATATATCTGGGAATTATCATTCCTCTATTATTCTCAATTGTGCGTTACATCAGAGAGAAACTCTGGGTATAGTGTCTGAGTGATGATCTCTAGAGCTGGTACTCGAGCTTTCCATGCATCTGGCGCCATACGCAGTTTCACATGCCATGTACTTGCTCTTTCCTTACGCACGTCCTCCCCCCGCCTTTTTGATAGCTTTACCAATACTTTTGCCAGGTCCGGTGATCACTCCGATCTTGTAGCATCCATCTGAAGGGGTGTCTGTGAAATTCACCAAGTACAGTACCTGGGTAGATTTGTGTATAGGATATGCGCTCATGATCCCACCGTGGACTTAGATACAACTTCCGATGTCCAGCCGCGGAGGTTGGCATGTAGGCGGAGAGAAAATGACAGTAAAGCTTGCGAAACATGACGTCGAGATCTAACATAAGACTTCGGTGCACCTTTTCAACTATAATACAGAATACTTGGGGCGGAGTTTAGTGTCCCGTGTAGCACAGACGGTCTCTTTTCCCCAGAGGGCGAGAGTCCAGAAACGCTACTGCGTACGGAATACTTCCATTCAAGACCTACATGGCGGAACCGAACTACGTTAAGCCGACTCCCGGGCGCTTCACCAATCGGACGTAGAGCCCTTGTACCATAGAAAGTGAAGCAAGATGATTAGCGTAATTTTGCGATGTTGTATTTACAGTAAGATCTTCGCCAAGAAGTTACATGTCCAAGAGCAGTGGAAATAAAGCGTGGATCGTGAATGAGCACGATGCGTTATCTGGATCTTGAAGAGCTCCCAATTTTATAGGAAGACGTATTGATGCGCGGAGAATGACTGAGGATGCGGCAGTGGAACCGAGACTGATCACAACAAGACAGCTACACACTTATTTTTGCCGTAGATAATAGAAGCACTCGTGGTTTCGAGTCAGACGCGTTTCCGTCCGGATGCGGAAGGGCGTGACGCTCGAATTTAATCGCCACCCGATACTTTAGATGGTACCTAAGTGCCTTTTAGAGCTGTCAAAATGCTTGGCATTCGCTGTTTTCGTCGATACCAGCATCCATGCAAATGGCTGTCCGGATTCCGCGGTCGTACTCTAACCTTTTCAGGATGGTCGTGTCTTCATAGCAATGTTTCTTTGGGCGCTGTGCCGTCGCCGAGACATACCAAAACGCTTATCAACTGCAAGGTAATCAGGCTAATTGTCGTTAGTGTGATGTTTTAGACTTTCAGAAAAGGGTATCGATCTACAGTGTACATGAGTGCATAATCTTGGTATGGCGCTCTACATACGAAATGACAGCGTATGGTCCGCCGCTGGCCGCCCATAGATATCTTTGGTAGCAATCCCGCATTAGTCGACTTGTGGTAGTGACGAGCAGAACTGGCAGACTGGGTAAAGAGTGAAGATGGATGTCATCTTGACCTGCTGTTGATCCAAACCTCAACTTCGATCAGGCTAGCGCAAGTCAGAACCATGGTTGCCGCTCCACCGAGATCTTCAGACGAGTTCGAGACAGAGTCAACGGGGTCAAAACCACGTGTTGACACACACGGAAGCAGAATGAGTTGATGCTTTCCCCGGTATGTCAATCTCCAGTGGTAGTAATAATGGCGGTGATTATATTGAGATCCGCCGCTATAGACATGCTATAGACATATGGACATGCTCATATCACTACCATCCAAGCTACAGTTCCACTTTCCGCAAAGCCGGGAGGCCAGGTCTCCGTCGCCTCCGCGGTCAGTGCTCAACTGATAGCGTCGCCCATCCGGTGCCATCCCAAAAGTTGTAGAGGTCCATGCGTCCCAACGTCACGCTACTAGGTAAACTATCATTGCTACCAGCTATTCGGAACCTTGGAGTTCCAGGCACGGTGTACGTTCTACCTGGTAGTCGTCGCTACCGGCACGGCACACAAGGGGCGGCCTTGCCCAAGCTTCTGATATAAGGAGTTTTGAGAAATTTCGAGAGATCAACTATTATATCCAATGGGCTCACCGCGTACCTGGTCTTGACAACCTTCGTTTACATATTTACTGCCTAGGTAGTAAATCGAGATTACTGCGGCGTATTCGAATCCTGCATCTCCCTGCTGGCTAGGCGATTTTCATGTATCTCCTAAAATTCCGTTCCTCTACCAAAGCCCGACCGTCATAACTATATCCTTGACTTTGTACCCAGCCTTTCGATGTTTGTACCCTTCGTTGTCGCACAGGATGTCTTCCAATCTAGAAGCACAAATCTTGGGTGACAATGGCTCACTATCTCCTTTGCCAAAGGACGCCAAGGAAGGCGTTGTAGCTACGGGAATCCTGGGACTTTTATCCCTCTTTTCTTGTGGCTTTCTATTCATTTACATCAGCTACAGACTGTTGACGAATCGCTCGAACCGCAATGAGGCACCACGAATCTCTATTTCTTCTGACCTGGACAATGGCTCGAAGATCGCACTCGGTGCTAGCAGGAAGCAGAGCAACAGCAGCCAAGCAACATCGACATACGATTCTGGCGCGCACAGTGGCAAAACATCCGAGAGCAAACAAATAAATTCGAATTCATTCCTTACTCTGATTCACAACCTGTTAGTAGCGGATATGCTCCAGGCGTTGTCTTTCACCTTTGGCCTGAACTGGTGGCGAATGGATGGGATCTTTGTTTCCTCTGGGTCGTGCGGAGCCCGTAAGTTGTCACAGTCCTCGTGGTGCAGTTGAAAACAATGCTCCTTTCGATTGCTCGCAACTTTACCAGCGAATCTCTTGCTTCATACTTGATACCACAGTTCTAACTTTCCGCAGAATCATTTTCTCTTATGGTCGGCAGCGTCTCCATCAGTGTATTCCTCATCGCCATTTCGATAAACACGTTCTTGACAGTTGTCTGGGGCTTCAAACCTTCACGATTCGTTGTCCGATCTGTAGTGGTCTTCAACTGGCTTTTTTCTTTCTCAATGGCTTTCGCTGCCTTGGGAATCAACATGACGAAGGGAAGTGGCCAGATCTATGGCAGGTCCATCACCTTATGCTGGCTCGAATACCAATACGCCGAAACCTTTGGTGTGTGGCTCCAGAACTTCTGGCTCTGCCTCGCCATCGCTGTCACATTCATTTGTTATGCATGGATTCTCGTTGCCTTGGTATGCAACAGACAGTCTCCCAGGCACATGCCATTAAGTACACGGAAGAATGCTGCCCCGGAGCTATCTGGCCATCACCCGGCCTTCCTCATCTACCCTGTCATCTACCTAGTCACGACTGTTCCTCTAGCATTGGTGGGTCTTCTGTCCTCCTCGGGCATCATCAGAGTCAGCACAAGGCACTTCAATCTCGTCTCGTGTATTTCATCGCTCGCAGGCTTACTTGATGCCATCCTATGGTCAACTACCATTCTCTTGAGTTCGTCCAAGGAACTGGAAGAAGTCGGCCTCGACCCATTCGTTTTTATTCGGTCACCCTCAAGAGATTATGGAAATATAGTATGGGTCGAAGGAGCGGCAGGCATCCACGAGGGGCAGATTGAGGGGAGGAAAGGTAGCCGAGGGCACATATGGTGGAGGCTCGGGCACAACGAGAGGGCTGGCCTACCGAGAGTCAACGAGGACCGTATCATGGACGATGACACAATGAATAGGATTCACATGGACACAACTACGTCTGTTCTGGTGGAACATTCGTTGACGGAGCCGACGGAGCCGACGGATATACCTAGCTCTAAGGTACCAAGAGCGTATCATCCAACATGGTGATGCTCCTTGTTACACATCCTCAGTTATTTCCAAAACACATTGGAGCCTCGTAGCGATCTTTGTTTAAGTCAGAAGACCTTCAATTCAACACCTTTATCTTGCAACAATCTCAAGTGTTCCTAACGCTCATGCTAGGGTATCAATCAACCAGGTCACTACTCAGGTAGAGTACCTTGTGCGAAGGTTCATACCGGTGTTCTGCCGCAGGCAAGAATTGGAAGAAGCGTTACCAAGTTCCATCCATCTTGCCACACTCTAGATTATTATTACCCAGGCAGCTTGGTTTCTGAGAGCCAGCAACAAAATCTCCTTGCAACTCCAAGCCCCGCTTTGCACACTTCGCAGTCCGTTCTCCCTGCCTACCTAGGTAAGTACACTTACCCGCAGACTATACTTGGCAAAGTTGGACTAACAGGCGAGCGTTCTGGCTGGCAGCTCTTCGAGGGTCCCATTGACTTTGCTGAAGATCCCTACAAGACCTCATAGCCACGAACAGGTCCTTCAAATAAAAGTGCAGACTCCATGGAAAATAAACTACCCATGCTCAACGGTCCTCAAGCAACAGTGATGGTTTCCTACTGCCAATCGGTCGGTTCAGCCCAGAGGCAGTGTTTGTGTCCATGCCTCTATTACACACCTCGGAGAAAGCTCTAGCAAAGTGGCCGCAGTATCAAGCGAGCCTCCGCCTTCGGTCGATTCAGAGCTCGCTGGTATTCTCAAGG
Organism: Gnomoniopsis sp. IMI 355080; assembly: GCA_027946555.1. Lineage (NCBI taxonomy): Eukaryota > Fungi > Ascomycota > Sordariomycetes > Diaporthales > Gnomoniaceae > Gnomoniopsis > Gnomoniopsis sp. IMI 355080. The sequence continues at coordinate 69,877 of JAPEVC010000123.1, forward strand.
TTGAGAAGCGGCCTCGAAGCGATCGAGGAGTTAGTTAACGCTCTTTGTCAATCGATGAAACTTGTAGCTGATGAGCCTCAAAGAATCAAAATGCAGAGCTCGGGTCTGCTTCTGTGAAAGGGATCGAGGGTGGGGATTAGCAGCTGCTTCGAAAGTCAGGAAGGCAGAATATGAGACTCGGTGCCCAGAAGACCTGGTGTAAATGCCCGGTGCGAAGACCTGGGACAGTTACAAGAGCATCTGGCGGCGTTGAAACAAGAGCTCAAGAATCTTCATAGACATTGTTGCTGTGAGCTCGATATTAGTCATCATCTGGAAGGTCTATCTAGCAAGCCCCTTTCGTGGCTGGCTTTCCAGTCAAGGTCTTCCTCCTTCATGCATCGAGATTATAAACACAGTCTTTTGCATTCCATGTTAACCATGCGTTAGAGGTATCCGACCGTTGCGAGCAGTGCCAGCTCCCCAAGCTCTTTGTGCGAGGCGAGCTCCCAGCGAGGCAAGGCAATAGAGACGAGGACCTCCCTTTGGCAGAGCTTGACGACCCAGCTGGTCCGAGACGGTCCACTTCTCCAGGCACGGAGTCTCTTGTCACGTCGCTATTGGAAGAGAAGCACAATAATTCGAAGCCTTATGAGAGCAGGAGTCCAGGTGGTCATCTGACGTCTTTTACCTGAGGCATTACTGAAAGATATGAGGAGCAAGCTGGATCAGCATATTCATACTCATCCCTTGACGTCTTATTATGTTCGAAGCGAGATGATCAAAAATGGTGCAAGGCGTCCAACAATATGTATACTGTGCCCTATGTAGAACAAGGAGAAGCTTCAAAGAAACTTTGGGGCCAAGACATCGGTTTTGGATATCAAAATCCTTGAAGAAAGTTACAATAATCCACCGTGCTAATTACCTCCGGGACATAAAAAAAAAGCTCGGCAATTCCCCCCCGAGCACGCGGGTTGTACCCACCCTTTGTTGAGGACGACCTCGAATTACTGTTACATAGTCGTTCTTTTCGGCACTTATTATTGGACACAAGAGCACTTTCAATGATGCCGTACTTCAGATCAAGGTCCTGAACGAAGAAATTATGGCCTCCTACCGGAGACATCGTCGCTTCGAAACGACGATAACGGGCAACTTTCCAGGTCAAATTTGGCAGAGGTGAACCCGCTCTGATTAACATCAATTTGATCCCTCAAAGCAAGTACCGGCCCCACCTGCGCAGACGATATGGCAGACTATCCACCTAATAAGCACCTAATCAGCTTCAAGTGTAGGACGGACGACCTACCAAGCTTGGCTGGAACGCTATACTCGATGCTTGCTATGTGGGCCTTGCTGCTACTGCTACAGTAGTACATCCGTACCTACGCACATACATACATACTATGGTACCCGAAATGCACAAGAAATCCCACCAATGCGACGAATGAGAGTCCTGTGATTGGTCGCAGGAATGTTATGGGGCAAGTGCGCAACGTCGCTGGAACAACATTAGATACTGTACCAATGGAGAGTGGACAGGCGACACTTGTGCACACTGTTACAATCCCGTCAATAACGATTGGGCGGAGCATCGCTCTGATTCGTCTCACCGCCCACCTGCGGATGGTGTTTGCACTTAGCTGGACGCTCGATCGCGAGCACCGCATGTCGGTCGTCATACTGCACTAAGAAAAAGCAATCCGTCGTTTTCATATAGGTAGTCATGAGATCAATCAAGGGCGGTGTGTCTATTCCAGAATTCTGCGTAGATAAAATACCCTTTTCTTCTCTTGGTGTGACTTGCGCTTGATATATGTGGACTTGATATGTATTATTCTCGAGTATCACAAAACTCTATTACAATTTGACGCTGCTCTTTGAATTCCTAGAGCTTGCCCGACACTCCGACATGCCGTGATTGTGTCCGATCACCACCACAGGATGGAGCTGTGTCAGGACCTACTTGTTTAGGCAACCAGTCGTGACCAGCAAGAATGCGTTGGGTACTTGGCCAGGTGCGTGTACGAATACGGTACGAATACGCGATGCAAAACGCGTTTTTTTGGGACCGTGAGACAGCGCACAAACAGGAAGTCGAGGAGCTGGAAGCCGACATGGAGTAACCCTTGACGACCTAGTACACCGGCCCCACACGGACTACTGGTGACGCAGCGTGGCAAGGGCGAAAACTTGAGGTGCGATGAACATCAAGTGCCCTAGTCGCTCCAAACTGCTGGGCTAGGCTAAAACTAGGCGTTTGATATCTTGACTCGAATTGGAATACCGACGGGCGGCGTCCTAGTCACGGGCCGTTCCAATAGACCGACGTCCCACTAATACTTGTTTTATATATGATTTGCGTCCCCATGTTTGACGACCTGCTTTTGATAGCCTTTGAATTGTCCAGCTTTTGCGGCTACCAAACCTCCTGCGTTTATTTTGACTGATCTGCTCCAGCTGTCACTCGTGTTTGGCGAGCTCGGAATACTACCTACCACCATGGCCATCGCAGAGGTTGCGTCGTTAGCAAGAGAGAAGCTGGTCTCACAATGGCCCTTCTTCTTGACGACAGTCCTGGCTTTGGTGGGAGCGTGGCTCTTGCAGCAAACGATCTTCAAGTTTGATGCTCTGTCCAAGATACCACTCGCGGGCAGTGACATTACTGACGACAACAAACGTCGGGAGCATTTCCTGGCTAATGCGAAAACGATGTATGGCAAGGCCTATGAGATTCTCAAAGGCTTGGGAGCATGCCGGCTACCCACCTCTCGAGGTAAGTCAAAATCTCTCTCTAAAAGCCCTCCTTGTCCGGATTGCTAAAAATCTTCGTACATTTCTTAGAGAGCCCAGTCATTCTGCTCGACACGAAATTCCTGCCAGAGTTGAGGAACGTGTCCGACGAGGTTCTCGACTTTGCCGCGGCCATCGACGACGTAAGTTCTTGCCACTTGCACTTGTGGAGTAAAGTCAACTAAAAGTCGGCAGGTTATGCATCCGGAGTGGACGGGCGTATCCGCGAGAAGGGCCATCATCCCTCACGTCGTTATGAGGGATCTAACTCCGGGGCTTGGTATGATAGCACATTACGCCGTCCACTTGATGAGATTGGAACTAACAGTCGCGATAGGTCGTCTGAATCCCACTGTTGCCGAGGAAGTCGATCTCGCCTTCCAGGAGGAGCTCCCGCCGTGTAAAGACTGGACTCCAGTACTGCTAAACAAGCACCTCCTCCGCATTATTGCTAAAGTCTCAGGCCGCATCTTTGTCGGCCCCGAGCTTTGCCGGACCGAAGAGTATATCGATATGTCCATTAACTACACGGTCTTGTTAACAACAGCCGTACTCGATATCACCGCCCTGAGCCCGTCAGAACGCAAGTCCAAGGCCCAAAACCTGCCGAAGGTCCAAGCGCTCCAGTCTCGACAAAAGAGAGCGCGCGAATTCCTGCAGCCGCTCATTGCCGCGCGCAAGAAGGCCATGAAGGAGGACGACTTCCAGAAGCCGGACGATATCATGCAATGGGTTCTAGACGACGGCCAGTCCAAGTATGGCGAGCAGAGTATTGAGGAGCTTACGGAGATCCAACTAGGCCTGACCTTTGCCGCGATCCACACTACGAGCATGACCACCACCAATGCCTTTTACTGCCTGGCTGTGATGCCTGAGGTACGCGCTGAGCTTCGCGAGGAGGTTCGCACCGTTCTGAAGGAGTACGGAACTTTTACTACGGCCGCGCTACAGAAGATGAAGAAATTGGACAGCTTCATGCGAGAGGTGATGAGGGTCTATCCTCTTAGTTGGGGTACGTCCAAGACTTCCGCACCGAATTGTCTTCCATCATACTAAACTTTTTCCTTTCTTTCTTCAGGTACCTTTCAACGCAAAGTGCACAAGGACGTAGTCCTCTCCAATGGACAAGTACTGCCAGCGGGCTGTGTCATCGAAGTCGCTTCGTATAACAGCGCGCACGATCCTGAGCTCGTCTCCAACCCGAAGGAGTTTGACCCATACCGATCGTATCGGCAGCGCGAACAGCAGGAACTTCAGGGCATGCAACACGCCGCGGCGGCGGCGGCGAACCAGATGGTCTCGGTGTCGACAACCTCGCTGACCTTTGGTTACGGCCGCCATTCATGTCCTGGACGGTTCTTTGCTGCCAACGAGATCAAGATGATTATAGGGCGGGCCGTCTTGGATTACGAGTTTAAGAACGTTGATGGATCGATGGAGAGGTACCCCAATCTCTTGATTGCCGAGTCGGTGAGTTGCATCTAATCATCTGTAAAGTTGGAAGTTGGAAGGGTTACGCTTTCATATAACAGTATTGCTAATCTGTCTTTGCGCTCCAGAATACACCAGACCCTACTAGGGAGCTTCTGTTCAAGAGGATTGCTGTATAGGGCATTTTTGTTGCGCTGGGTTTACGGTCCAATTTTAGATGGCCGTATTGCTTCGAATGTTTGGTTTTTGTTTGGTTTTAGCGAGACTAAACTTATTCTTGTGTCTTTTTTAGAGGGCACAGTATGTAGGCTACCGTACATATGCGCCAGTCTGCCGCCCAAATACTGGGGCCATCGACGGGCTCTCTCTCTTTTAACGACAGTCAACATTCAGGTTTTCATTTCCCACTTGCAAAGAGAACATCATCAGTCACTGCAACTACACAACAGTGTCACATTCGGGAAACAGACCAACTCGGTGCCGACGGCCGAAGATAGCGGGCCTAACTATTGATTAGAGTGCCGAGATTCGTCCGGGCCGTATCGTGCCGTAGCTCGGAAGCTATCACGTCATTCAAGCTCATTCGTCAATGGTTACATTGAAGGCTTGAATCCTTCAGGCTGAAGCATTGAAGCGTGGACGGACGGGTGTGGTGGCAGCAGAGGAGCCATGCGAGCAATCTTAATGCAGGTGTCGTATTTGGGAAAGGGCAGGCAAAGAAATCCTCATTTCAAAGCAAGCTACGCCGTACACAGGTTCCCCTGCCCCGAATTTCGATTGCAGTTCGCGCATGCTTGCGAGGTGATTGGATGACCGAGTGCAACGAGTTAATGAGTTGTGTGTGCTGCGCCGCATGCTGGCGGGCTGGCTGTCCCATTGTCCTCATCCACCATTGGCTTTTTGACTTCTGACTTGCTCGCCCTGCCGTGGTCCCAAGCCCGGAAGGATTTCAAGGGACATTGCCTTCCACGAGACGTTGTTGCGTCCGGGAACTCAGGAGTGCATACAGAAGAAAGTAAAACGGCCCCCACGGGCTAGCAGAAGCGGGCCACACTGAGATGGTTGCATATCGTCTTTCGGGTGCTCATCCCGATGCGCTCGCTTCCTTGGCCTGTTTGGCCTGCTTGGTTGATGAGAAGACCCTTTGCTGCTAGTTGTTAAATGCCAAATGGTCCAAGACAGCTTCAGCTCCAGCTCTAACCGACCCCCACCGACGTCCGGGAAGACTACGAGCCAAGCGAGTCAAAGGATTCGGGCCATCTCCACTTTTGGTGGCACTGAGACCGCATCTGGACTTCAGCCCTGTGTCAAGAAATGATATCCTACGCAATAGATGATTTCCCAGGTGGGCAATATTCAAGTCTCAGGCTCGCTCGGCCGTCACGAAGGGATGAGAAAGGCAAACGTCTGCCTACATATCCGTTCGAAGCATTGGTTCATCTCATAATATTTCGTACGTCGACATCCTTCGCAAGGAAAGCCCCCTCGGTATATGCCGTTGGTCACGCGCTCTCTACTGCAGCCCTTCCGCAGGGGTCATCACTGTCTCTCTTCCCCGGTTGGGCCCCGGGCCCAGGGCGTGCCACCTGCATCCCACCACTTCCAAGGGTCCTGGTCACTTCTCTCCGCTGGCACCCTGCTGCCATCACGTTAGCCGCCCGATCGTTCCATGCTGAGGTCCAATTTCATTCTTCTCCTCTTTCGTTATTCCCACGACGACCATTCAACAACTCCCGCTTGCGCCGCGAATATCTATCCGACCGCCGTGTGACGACCAGTTCAGTGGTTGTGCCGACGTCGGTGCGCTCACGAGCTACCTAGTACATCATATCCTGTGCCGAGTCCACGACTTAAGCTTATACTTTAGCTTCATCGTCACCTGGGCCACTTCGGCGACCTGCGCTGCGCAAGCATCCACTGCGGTACGCGTGTTTGACGTCCATTGTGCGCTAACAAGAAGATACGTGACGTGGGTTTCAAAGACCTTCGTTGCTGCCGGTGCGTAACGACCTAGCAATTTGGCATTAGATCTTCATTGTTCCCGAGGTCTGATCCGTTGCTTTCTGGTCAGATATGCAAGCATTGGACTGACTCGCTCGCGATAGCTTCAACAACAATATTAGCAGCGACAACCTTACGAGCCAGTGCCGCACTAAAAGCGACCGCGACGGCGACCAACTTAAGCGCATCTTCGGGAGGAGCTGGCGCTCCGCGCATCCCCACAAAAGTCTTGGTCCTCGCTGTTGATTGCTTTGTCGGTCCAGATCAGCTGTGATGTGGTGCTGTTTACGGCGACGGAGGGAGTCATTCGACGATGACAGGACGGAGAAGTTCCGGGAAATGCCGCAGCGGAGGGACTTGTCGACCTTGCCACCAAGGAGAGACCTGGCGGCGATGCCTCCCGGGAGGAGGGAGACCGTAAGAGCGACGACAGAATTTAAGTGGCCCCCACGGATAGGCGATGCCGCCTTGCCGCCGAAGCTGGCGCAATTTCAACACACGCATACGCCGCCGCCGGCGCCCATCTCGGACGAGTCGGCCGAGAAGGAGGCGGCCTTGGGATCTCCGACGAGCTTTCATTTTCCTCCCGAGCCGGTATATCGTGAGCAGGAGTACCACATTTCACCGCAAGTATCTTCAGTGATGCTTTCACAAGAGTACAAACGTGGACAGGAGGCTGCTGCATTGCCAGATCTGGCGGAGCTGCCACCGAATGAGCTGGTGCCGCAGCAGGTGCACGAGCTAGCGGGGCCTACTCCAACGCTCACTTTTCATCATGAACTGGAAGGGAGCCCGGACACACTGAGGTCAACGCGATCACCGACGCCAACGAGTCGGTTCTCCAGCAGGAGATGATGATGAGAATTGTCTGTGTCGATGGATTTCATTTGTGTATATACTACAAGCTTGTACAGCAGCATAGCGTGGCGAAAGGGGAACTCCATGAATTTCAATGTCTTTGTCTTTGTCTTTGTCTTGAGTATTTAGGAAGGATGTAATTTCTGAAAGCAAAAACGTCGCTTATTGTCGAAGGATCGCAGCCCTTGCTGTCTGTGGGAATGTACCTTGCATATGACCCGGCCTCGTGGTCTCGTAGACGATGCTGATGATGCTTGGCAATATTGAGTTTAGATTTTCCCTTCCAGTCAAAGACCCACATTGATTGACCACCAGAAAATCAACCTGCCATGAAAAAGCATGCAAGAGCCACAAGGCTGAATGAGGATTGTCGGCCATGGTCTCGTTTCTTTTGTCAGGGTGGCCTGGCCAGTCGTTCCCGGCGCAGGGTACAGACAGTATTTAGATACCGGCCTAGTGGGGCCAAAAAGTTCCTGGACTTCTGAATTCACCACATCCCAGAGCTCTTTTTTGGACCGCAACAACCAAACATTTTCTTCCTCTCACAGTCTGCGTTTCAATACATGTTCTTCACAGTCCACTTAACATAGCAACAAAAATACCACGCCGGTAACTAAATCATCATGGATACCGATGCGGTGCTTATAGACCCAGCCCTCTCGGCGCATAGCAGCCAAACCCTCCCCGCCAACCCTCCTCGTCACATCCCGTCCGCCTCCGCCGCCGACGACGACGATCCCGTTGTTGCGACCTACCAAATCCTGCTGAAGCCTTCTAAATCAGCCCAGCACAATCTCACAATCTTGGAAGCCCCCAACAAGATCGACCCCAAGAAAGACCGCGCCCCGCTCGAGCTGCGCACCAAGCCGGGCACCGGTATGTTCGAGGTCGATTTTCCGCTCGACCACAGCGCCGCCTACGATCGCAACAAGGGCATGAACTGGGGAGCAGCTCTGCAGAAGAGCACCGAGGCCAAAAAGGGCGGTAGTCATGGTCTTGCTGGTGGATTTGGTGTCGGCGCACCGCCTGCGCGTGCCCCGAGGGGTGGGAGGGGTGCGGATGCGATTGACTATGGCATGGAGTGGAACGAAGCACTGCGGAGGGACATGGTCCTGCGTACTCAGACGCTAGGTGGGCAGACGCCGGATGCTGGTGCTGAAAGCGGCTATATGGTAGCTGTCTTCGCTGGTGGTATGTGACTAACAATTCTTCACTACACATATGCTTCTCTAGCCGACTAACAGTAATTTGTCTTTCTTCCAGGCAACCTCCACCTGACCTCAGCTTCATCCCTCATCCACCTCCGACCGCAGCCGCACCACATCGATGCAGCCAGCGAACAAGAACGCAACGCCCGCGGCATCAGCGCCGGCGGCGCCGCTTCCGCCCCCACCAAGGAAGCCGCGCGCGCCATCACCATGACGATCAAGCAATCCAAGGATGGCGGCGACAGCGACCTCGTGCAGGAGACAATGGCGGACCGGCTCAAAAAGGTGCAGACCGAGACGTGGCGCAAGATGCGTTACGTGCACGACGAAAGCTCCGATGCGTGGGCCATGAGCGAGGAGGTGCTGTACCTCGACGATCACGCCACGGGCAAGGAAGCTGGTGGTGGTGGGCATGCCGTCGCCGAGCTGGCGGACAAGGTGGCGGCGCTGAGCACGGGCTGGCGGGAAGTGAGCATGTTGGAGACGACGAGCGGCATTCAAAACCCCGAGGCCGGGGTCAAGGTGGAGATCTCGGACGATGATGTGCCGGGCAATACTCCTGCAGCTGCTGTGAGCAAGGCGAAGGGCAAGGGCAAGGCTACTACTGATGTAGGCGCCGACAGCAAGGCAGCCGGCACGGCCAAGACGACCGCGAGCTCTTCAGCTACGTCCAACACCAGGGGTAAGCGATCATCAACAAGTACCAACAGCACCGCGAAGGCGGGCCCCTCAACCAAAGCCAAGAAGAGCAAATCCTGAACAAGTGGACGAGATCTGAGGCAGCACAAAACAAATATCTCAAGCAAAGGAGCCGAGAAGAACGAATCCTGATTAGTGGACGGCGTCTTCGGAAGTATCCTGGAGAAAAAGCACAACTTCAACGACTTATGAGGAGAAGAGGATACTAATTCTAGCCTGGCGTTTGCGGTTTAGGGTCTTGATAACTTTGACACAATGAAGTGGGCGAAGGAAGGGTCGCCATATATATATAAATGCATGGGAAGGGCGTTCAGGTGCGGCATAACATGGATGGTAACAATACCCAATAGCCCGATAGCGAGGCACAAAATGGTCATTGAATTTGGAAATTACAACGCCTGAGAACTATGTATTCGTAAGACAGATACTACGAAGTCGCTGATAGTAGTAGTAGTCCTGATCCATTTGTGCGTGGATGCCCTTCGAATAAGAAGGGTACACATTTCCCATTTTGCTGTCTTTGCTCATCTACACCGAGTCTCACGAGTTTGGAAAAACGCTGTCTCATGATAGGCATTATCGAGCAAGGCTTGCACCAGTCCAGCTTTCCGGTTGCCTCCAAACCGCCGAGTCCGGTTTTGTTGAATCACCAGCCGATTATGCCGCTGTAATACATTGCGCCGTGAACAGAACCCGTAAAGCTTGGTGATCGTCTGCAGTTGCATGCTTTACTCGCAGTATCATAGACGAAATGCTGTTTCCAATAATGTTGAGCTACTATTCGTCGTAGCTGCCTTTCACTTTAAAGTACCGCTAAGAAGGCTGGAACCAACCGACCAAATGCCGAACAAGTGCCGATAAATTATCCTGATGAGTGGTGGTGATCTCGGCTTTCTTACCCAAGAAGTGACACGTCAAGGCCGATGGCCTGCATGAACAGGTTGACATTAGCAAGACGCTGCTGTGACAAGTCCATCGGTAGCGTCTTTGCCACTTCGACAGTTCCGAGCACACGGTCCTTGACAGCAACCACAAGGCGCTGCTGCTGCTCAGCACTTGCGCCAATACCGAGAGCAGCAAGAAGCTGCCAGACATAACCGTCCTCGCCAGAGGCAGGAGAGCCAGGGAAGATGTGTGGCAGAGTCGGTTCGATGAGGTTGAAGAAGTTCGAGTAATTTTGCTCCCTGGACGAGATTCGTTAGTCGTGACGCTCGCGGTCAAAAGTTCTTGGCAAACTCACCAGGTACCACCATCCTGAGTCCGGATGGTATCTCTGCCACCAGCGGACTGTATCATAATTTCGGCACGGCTCAGAATCATGGTCAAGAAACTAACTCCAACACGAGTCCTGGCGACGAGGTCCACGTTGACGTTCGAGACGAAGAGACCAAGAATTCCGGTGACCATGTTGAGACCGAGCTCTCCCAAAAAGACGAAGAGCGTGTTGCACACGGCGAGACTAAAGAGCTCGATATCCTCCCGGAGCTTGGCATCAAGGTCGACGTATCCGTCGGTGACAGAGCCACGGCGGACAACATCAAGCTTATCGAGGTTCACAATGATCATGGTGAGGATCGTGGTGCGTTGCTCAAGATTAGTGTGTCGGAAAACCCGTGCGACCATCTTCTTTCCCTTGGCAGTTTCAAGCATCGCAACGAAGGGATGGATGGCGGCACCAGCAGGCACAGGTTCGTGAATCTTGAGTTCACGCCACAGCTTCTCGTTAAGCTTCTGGCTCACTTCTCTCCACTCCACGTGCGCTTGAATTAGGTCCGTGTTACCCTCATCGTTGACTGGTGGGGGCATCTTGCGCTCGTGATCCTCAAGCTTCATGAGCGTGTCGTATACCTTTTCAACATCCTGAAGCACTGTCTTCCGGTTATATCCGGCACCGTGTGGCTTCTGTGGAGTACCCTGGCGGTTGGCATCGCCACTACTGTCGGCGCGCTTGATGTTGAGAAGAGGCTTGGGAGTCTTGGCATTGCTAAATGAGATCTTACCAAGACTGCCTTCGATGACGAGCTGCGAGTTCTTGGGCTTGTTCTTGGCGGCCTCAACAGCCCGTTGCACCTGCTGTTCCATGCGCTGCATATGGTTCTCGGGCCCAGCACGGTGACGGCCGCGGTGCCCGCCCTGACGATTCCCAGTCTGATAGAGATAGGTTTGTGCGAAGTTGTTCAATGGCTGGCTTGGATTTTGACGCTGTCCACCGCGAATCTGGTTGTGTACCTGGTAGTAGAAGTCTTCGGCAAGCGCATCATCCGTGCCGTGGTCTGCCGGATTACCCGTGGCTGAGACTAGCTGTTGGAGCTGGATACGAGTAATGAAATTCTTGTCGTGGGGTGTCATGATGCCGTTGTCTCGGGACAGCTGGTAGATCTTGTGGTTACGCTTGGCCCGGATCGCCTCTCGCTCCAGGTGGGCGGCCCTATCAGCCTCAGAGAGGTGGGCCAACTGTGCAGGGTGGGTGATAATGGGCTGTTGACCCATGGACCCTTGAGATTGGTGGGCAGGACGAGTTGGGAACTGAGCTTGCATACCCATACGAACAGCGTCACCTGAAATCCGGTTGGGATTCTGCAGGATCTGGGTGGGTTGCATCTGCTGCGGCATTGGCTGAGGAACCTGCTGGCGTTGTTGGGCCAAGGGACTAGGAGCATGAGGAACATCCTCATGAGGCTGCTGAGACTTTGACTGCGGTCGCTGGAGGATCTGAATGGGTTGACCATGGCTGGGGTACTGAGGAGCGTGATTTGCGTGCTGTTGATCGACTGAAGAACCAACGCGCTGCTCACTGCGATTCGGGCGCGAGTATAAGTCATTCATCTCAAACCCGCCTTGAACAGGGTGTTGATCCTGGGGCTGCGAACCAGACTGCTGGTGAGGAGCTTGCGCGGCAGCAGCAGCATTGTACTGAGCTTGCTTCTTTGCCTGAGCCTCAGCTCTCATTGCGGCCTCCACCTCTTCCAAGCTCATGACCTTGCGCGAAGCAGATGGAACGGGGGCAGGAGCCGACTGAGCAGGAATCGGTGTCGACTGTTGCTGGGGAGCAGTGCCCCAGAGAGTTGGGTCAACCTGCAGATCCATGCCGGGCTGTTGCATCTCGTACTTCTCGTACCCGGTACGCGCGGGTCTCTGAGCAGGTTGCGCGTAACCGTAATATTGCTGATTCTGGATTTGCTGGACTGGGGCCGGAGGACCATGGCGGATGTTGGGATTGTTGCGGCTGTAGAGCAGTTGCTCCTCGTCGATAGCGTTTGCTACCTGGGCGGTTCGTCCGAAGAAGTCGAAGTCCTTGCCAACCGCGCCGCCGCTTGGGCCAGCATCACCGCCGAAGGTGTCATCGTTGAGCTCGTCGCCGGCCTCTTGAAGCTGATCGCCCAAGCCATCGTAGGTATCTTCGAAGTCAACCGCATCTCCGCTAGTGTCTTGTTGGCCGGAGAGTCCTGCAAATGGGTCATGAGCCTGGGAGAAGCCAGGCGCGCCCTGATTGTGGCCCGACGTGTCGAAGCCAAAAAAGGACATTTTCAGGATGGTCGGATTCGAGTTTCAAATTTGAGAATCGAGGAAAGAGATGCTGGCAAGGATTAGTTTGGGATGATCTGAGATAAATATTCCAGTTGTAAGGACTAAGTAAGCCAAATGAGGTGGTATGTCGGATTGCTAACGCGCTGCTTCTTTTTTTCCTGGTCAAGCTGGCAAAGAAACCACAAGTCCGATGCGAGACGTCGTCTTGCTAGCGAGTAGCCACTCCCAACCCCGATAGAACCTGATCGCGCGCGATGGGAACTGGACTGCAGGTGACAAAACAAGGCAAATGTGGCAGGAAGACGCGACGGTGTTGCGATAGCGTTGAAGGCGGAGGTTGAAGTGGATCTAAAATCAAGCGCGTGGCGGGGAAGGAGGGGCTTGTGCACGCATCGCAGTCCTTGTCGACGACAATGGCGAAGACCCTATAGATGGGAGGGGATGGGGAGCTTTCAGTAGAGGGCAAGCAGAGAAGACTTACAGATTAGAAGAAGTCAGGGTCTGTGATATCTCCAGAGGTTGTATGTATCATCATGTTGAAGAGAACAGGACGATGGAAGCAGCCAGATATGAGCTCCTGTCTGTTGCCCAGCCAGTCAGGTAACAATCGGACTTTGCAGAAAGATCAGAACAGAGTGTAAAAGCGATCTGACAATAGGAAATGGACCATGTACAGCGCCAAAGTTGAGAGTTGCTGGACGACGTAGTTGATGATCAAAGGTGGTAGTGACGGAATTTCGGTGGTCTACGACTTTGGACGTCAAGTTGGCTCTAGCATGGCGCTTGGGCCACCCACAGCTGAGTGGGTTGTTCTGGCTGTGTGGATTGGGGAGCTTCTTATTTTTAGCGGCCTTGCAGTCTCAAACAATTGAAGTACCTTTGACAGGAAGGCTGCATGCGTCTATTGCTCACAATTTCCACCAGGTTTCCCTGGGCACCTTCGTTAGCTATTGTCTGATACAATGCAGCAGGCACCTGTTCCCCCTAATGACATTGAGTTTGTTACTGACCTTCAGGAAAAGCTCAGCATAAGAGAATGCCAGTGGTACTGCCGTTAGGTCAACTAACTACAAGACTGCTTGCTGGAGGCATTCTCCGTTTTAGACTTCCCGCAGGATGAGACTCAAGGAGTTCATCTCAACAGTGATCAGCCTAACTGATTGTCTCTGACAAAAAAAAGTACACGTACAATATCAAACGTGGTGGATCAGACACCAATGAGGGTTGCATTGAACTTCACTATAGTCGCAACTCCATATAAGTACCACACCATGGAGCCAAACACACAAAGTATTGTCCCGAGTCTGTTGGTTTGATGCATTCTTACAAATTATTACCACTATTGTCAATTCACCTCTCCTTGATAAACAATCTTTAACAGACCTCCACTGAATAATTTACTTGTGGCAACTACAGAATCCAAAGTTCCTTAGCTTAGCACCACTGTGTGGATTACCTAATTGCCCATGTCTCACCTGCTTCTGGGAAAATAGGGGCTATCCCATGGACGATTCATATCGTTCGGTTGACGCGGCTTGGCTGGACGCTTTCTAACTCTATGCCTTCCAGGAGCTGAAAAGAATACGGCCTCCACATTACTCACTTCTCCCAAACTTTGTGAGGAGTTTCTCTCGGAGTGGTCAACACAAAAGCAATACAAGAGAATGGTGCGGTGACGGTCAAATCGCGTGCCGTTTACAGAATCGCGATTGCAACCAGCAATCCACCTGGAACCTACAGCGCTGCGAACGTTTGGTCGCACAACCTTGTGTCCACCCGCAGAAAGGCCACGCATCTTCATCAACCATACTGCGAGCTTTACCGACACTCCTTATCATCGAATAACAAAGTTCCTTCGCGTCGTCATTGCCTCCGACGCCCAAGATGGCAGCAGGAAGCGCCCGCTACGTGCGGTACATCTTAATCGCCTTCTTCGTACGTGTCCCGTCTTTCATACCCTGATCCCTCGGCTCCTCCGGGCGCGAGCCTTTCTATGACAATCAGACCCGTTCTCATGCTGACAACCAGGATAGCTTGTAGCCTTGTGGTACTTCGTCTCCCAATCTTCGTACTCGAACATCGCAGTACAAAACCCGATCTCTTTTCCTAGTGGAGGCAAGGCCAGCACTGGCGCAAGCGGTGGCGATAGCAAAGAGGCGGGACAGTACACACCACCTACCACACCGAATACTCCCGCCGATCTGGGCTCTAGTCCCCTCACGACCGAGCCTGGCAGCTCTCCGCAATGGGCAGATCTCACGGGCATTGCACCCGGCCCACGCATGAACGCCACCTTTGTGACCTTGGCTCGTAACTCGGACGTTTGGGACATTGCGCGATCCATCCGCCAGATTGAGGACCGCTTCAACCGCCGCTACAACTACGACTGGGTTTTTCTTAATGACAAACCCTTTGACGCAACTTTCAAAAAGGTCACGACGTCCTTGGTCTCTGGCAAGACGCATTATGGCGAGATCCCACAGGAGCACTGGTCGTTCCCTTCCCACATTGACCAGGAAAAGGCCAAGAAGGTCCGCGAGGACATGAAGGAACGGAAGATCATCTATGGCGACTCGGTCAGCTACCGTCACATGTGCCGATTCGAGTCTGGCTTCTTTTTCCGCCAGCCGCTAATGATGAACTACGACTACTACTGGCGTGTCGAGCCCAGCGTCGAGATCTTCTGTGACGTTCACTACGATCCTTTCCGAGTCATGCATGAGCAGGGCAAGAAATACAGCTTTGTCCTCAGTCTGTACGAATACGTGGAGACCATTCCTACGCTCTGGGACAGTGTGAAGAAGTTCATCAAGAACCACCCCGAGCACATTGTTAAGGACAACTCTCTTGGTTTCCTCAGCGACGACGGAGGCGAGTCGTATAATCACTGTCATTTCGTAAGTACACCCCGGCAATATACGATAAAGCGCGCTTGTCAGCTGCTAATTGATTGTAGTGGTCCAACTTTGAGATTGGTAGTTTGAACTGGCTGCGGTCCCAGGCATACCTTGACTACTTTGAGTCGTTGGACAAGGACGGCGGATTCTTTTACGAGCGATGGGGCGACGCTCCCGTCCACTCTATTGCTGCTGGACTCATGCTGAAGAAGGAAGAGATCCACTTTTTCAACGACATTGCATACTACCACATTCCTTTCACGCATTGTCCGACCGGTGAGGCTCTTCGAACGCAGCTGCAATGTCACTGCAACCCGAAGGACAACTTTGACTGGAAGGGTTACTCATGTAAGCCTGATTGCCCTTGTTTTCCTACCCAGTTTCTACAGTAGACCTTGCTGACCGGACCCGCAGGCACATCGCGGTACTTCGACATTAACGGTATTGCCAAACCTGAGGGATGGGAGGACCAGACGGGCTAGACTGGAATGAAAATTAGCTGTCATCATATATGCACTTTATTCCAACTTTTCGGCAGATGAGGTCTTGCGATGAGACACATTCTACGTGCATCTTAGGGAGGTTTTCAAAAACATCCGGTAGGCGTCTGGGCAATCGATGGACAGGCCGGATTGGGTAGTCCTGGAGGTCTCTAGGAAGAGGGCCATGGTGTATACAATAGCACCAGTATTTTCTCTGGGCCAATTTGAAAATTTGTTTATGATACTGTTGATGTTGATGTACATGCCGGTCCCCCTCATCTCTTGATTGCTCCATGATGAAGGGAGACAACAGTGAACAACACGATGCATTCCGAGGCATGCCCTATTGGATTTGCGGTCCTCAGTCCCTGTATCGGGGTGTTCTCAGGCTGGATCCCATCACTCTCATTACCACCTAGCTAACAGAAGCCTTCTTGGGCTTCTTCGTGCCATATTTACTCCTCGCATTCGTCCGATTGGTAACACCACCCAGATCCAACGCTCCTCGCACCAACTTGTATCGCACACCAGGACAATCCTGAGCACGTCCACCCCTCACCAACACCACACTGTGCTGCTGAATGTTGTGCCCCTCACCGGGAATGTACGCGGTGATGGTTTTCCCTGTGGTTAAGCGCACACGTGCAGTCTTTCGCTCGCCTGAATTGGGCTTCTTGGGCTTGGTGATGCCGACTTTGACGCAGACGCCTTTACGCTGAGGGTCGTGGCCTTCGGCAAGGGCAGGCGAGATGGCGTGGCGGGCGCGGCGCGGTTTTCGGCAGCCCTGACGCAAATGTTAGTGTTGGACTGGCTGGTATTAATCAATTTTTTGAGACGATCATAAAAAAGAAATCTACATACCCTCAGGACTTGATTGAGGGTTGCTTGTTGAGGTGGTGTCGAGGAGAAGGCACGGATGGGTGTCGCGAAGGCTGGCTTTGCGAAGGCTGTTCGGAATATTGATGTTGTTGCTGTTGGGATCTGTGCCCGTCGTATTGAAGGCATCAAAAGATGCCGCAGCATTGGCATGGCCATTGTGGGTGGTATTTGAAGCTGTGTGAGGGCACAACTTGCAGGTCAAGCCGTTACCAATGCTCATTTTACAGGAGTCGCGATGTCGCACGCTTCTCGAAATCTCAGGTGGTCCGTGCGGTCTCTCTTAGTCATTCACATGCGCTGAATGTTGTTTTAGCAGCCCAGACCCAGCGTGCCGGCGAGGCCCATTACTCTCTTGTGCTGCAGAATTGCACAGGACGGCAGCGTTCCTGGAGGTATCTTTAATTCTGCAAAGGTATATTACAGCTAATCAATTACATGAGGCTATGTTATATATGTGGCAGACTGCCTACTTATGCGGTGCTTTGATAGATTCACTTTCTGTCCTGGTAGTTAGGTGCCCGGACTACGATGACGCTTTCATCATCAGGTGGACCCTGGCTTTGAAGTGCGCGCTCCGAGTATCACCTAGTGCTTAGCCTCGGCTTAATCGCCCCCAATATCTACGGACACTTCTGCTGCCTCGCTTCGTTGACTTGCTTCTTGGGTTCTTGGTGATTTTTTGTTTCCTATTCAAATTACTTCGAAAATCGGAGACCCTCGAATACTGGCCTTATACACGTAACCTGCTGATCTCTATTCAATCTTATCCAGTCGCCTGCTAAAGCTATGTCTTCCGTCGCGAGAGCGTTGCGCCCGGCTGTCCGGGCAAGCGCACGAGGATACCACGGGCTGCGAACACTGCCCAGAATATCACGGCCCGTACAGAGGCTGGCATGTGTACAGAAGTGAGAAAGCCTCACTAAGAAGGAGAAAATGCCACATATTTACCAGATCATAGTGTCCGCCATCTCTCCACCACTCCCCGCCTCCACAACGACATCACCGATATACCTCCCACGCCCATCACCCATCTCTCCGAGGTTGAGCAGGCAATGCAAGAGACAGTCTCGAAATTTGCTACGGATGTCATAGCCCCGAAAGTCCGCGAAATGGACGAAGCCGAGAAAATGGACCCAGCCATCGTCGAGCAGCTCTTCGAGCAGGGCCTTATGGGCATTGAGATCCCCGAAGAGTTCGGCGGAGCAGGCATGAACTTTACTGCAGGCATTCTGGCTATCGAGGAGCTCGCGCGCATCGATCCCTCGGTGAGCGTGCTGGTGGATGTGCACAACACACTCGTAAACACTGCCATCCTAAAGTGGGGGAGCAAAGACTTGCAGAAGCGGTTCCTGCCAAAGCTGGCAACAAACACCGTGGGCTCATTCTGTTTGTCGGAGCCCGTCTCCGGGTCAGATGCATTTGCTCTGGCAACCAAGGCGACCGAGACAAGCAGTGGATACAAAATATCCGGAAGCAAGATGTGGATTACCAACTCCATGGAGGCCGATTTCTTCATTGTATTTGCAAACTTGGACCCGAGCAAGGGATACAAGGGCATTACGGCATTCATCGTGGAGAAGAACCAAAAGGGCTTCTCAATTGCCAAGAAGGAGAAGAAACTCGGTATCAAGGCTAGCAGCACGTGCGTCATCAACTTCGACGACGTAGAGGTGCCCAAGGAGAACTTGCTGGGTGAGGTTGGCCACGGGTACAAGTATGCCATTGGTCTGTTGAACGAGGGCCGGATAGGCATTGCTGCGCAAATGACTGGTTTGGCGCTGGGCGCGTGGGAGAACGCCGTCAAATACGTGTGGAATGACAGGAAGCAATTCGGCCAGCTGGTCGGCGAGTTCCAGGGCATGCAGCACCAGATCGCGCAGTCGTACACCGAGATCGCTGCCGCGCGGGCGCTTGTGTACAATGCATCGCGGAAAAAGGAAGCCGGTGAGGACTTTGTTCGGGACGCAGCTATGGCAAAGCTGTACGCATCACAGGTGGCCGGCAGGGTGAGTGGGCTTGCTATTGAGTGGATGGGAGGCATGGGTTTCGTGAGAGACGGCCCTGCAGAGAAATTCTGGAGGGATAGCAAGATTGGTGCCATATATGAGGGAACAAGCAACATTCAGTAAGTGAACTACCCCTACGAGGAGGGCTTCATCAACAACATACTGACATCAACTAGGCTGAACACCATTGCCAAGCTCTGTCAGAAGGAGTTCACGTATTAGAAAAGAATACTCGAGTCAACTTTAGCATTTACGCATGGTTGGAGTTCGTCGGATCTCCTGGTTTAGCTACTTAAGATGTAAAGTCACCTTGTAAAGGCCCAGTTCTCAATAGCTCTCCATCACCGGGCTTTGGTCTTGCCTCGTTCGACGGTTGTCACACTTCAAGCCCATTATCCTTTTTGACCTGTTTCGCAACCCCGGAGGGTTCTTGTACAAGGTGATCAAGTTCCTTTCTCAGCCACTCTACCTCCGCTGTGCTCCCCGTCGTCCGTTCGGGAAAAATTGCCTGCCAAATCGATCTATAGGAAATTTGTGAGCATCCATAAGCATCGGAATATCACCAGCTCCAATTTGCGAATGCCACACCATCGTCTTGCCGCCGTTCAGCCACTGTCGTGCTTGGGCATCGCGTCAATTCAGACAGAATCTCCTCACTTCTCTCCCCTAATAAAGCCTTTCCTGAACCCTGTCATCTCTTCCATGGATCGCCTCAGCTCATCCGAAAACTCCAACGCAGATTCCTGGCCTTCAGACAGTTCTGCGTGAGGGTCCAGACCACAATGTTGCCGCTTGCAGCCCCAAGACGAAACCCGGCTTCTCATTGCATGCGGGTCCGAGGACCGTCGTCAGTCATAAATATGAGAAGATGTATGCCAGGGAGCCCACAATGCATGGATCACCGAGACCGACGAAATGGTAGACGATTGGTATAGAATTGCACTTATTCGTGTTAAATCTGTTCTCGCGTCGTTTCTGTCAAAATGTCCAAGACTTCAATTCAGTGCGCTAGAAAGCAAGGAGGCATATCGAACAGTGATCCTAGTGTGAGACCCTATGGGAGAGATCACTGTGCTGCCTTTGTGCTCGGTCTAGATCAGTACATCGTAAGGGAATCCACATGTACTATCCATGCTGGATTCCGTTGGCAGTTTGATGAAGCAGCGAGAGTTCTGAGTTCCATAGCTCGTTCACCTGCGAAAGCTCATAGGTACTCTTTTATGAAATCATGACTTTCTCAGACGGTCTTGCGCTACTCCTGGGCATGCATCGTCGTCTGGATCTTACGTATATCCTACTCATACACCCGGCCGAGTGAGTGCTTGTTCAACAATGCCAAGGCGTTTCCCTTTAGCGCCTCGGGCTTCAATACCTCCGCTCTCGGGCTTGATTCCAAGAATTGATGGTACATCTTCTGTCCATACATGATGGTTGGCATCGGGGCATACGGAAAATCGCTTCCAAAAAGGATACGTGATTTGTCCTGCACAAAATGTAAAAGTCCATCCAGTTGTGCTGGGCTCGTGCTCAACGCAATATCCCAATAGAACCGTGCCATATCCTCGATGCCCTGCTCCTGCGTGACGCCTGCCCTGACTGCAATTGGGGGGATGCCGAGAGAGCCCAGGGCACGCGCTCCAAGGAATGGCAGGGTACCTCCGGCGTGCGAGAGAATGATGTCTACGTCGGGGCATGCGCGGACCGTGCCTGTTAAGACGAGATCGATAGCTGCTCGCGTGGTGTTCTGTGGGAAATCCACAATCGGCTGTGGGAGGAAGCCAGCGATGAACCGGGGCTTTAGTTCGCTGTCCGTAGGGTGCATATGAACGAGCGCCTTGTGTTCTTGCAATTTGGCCCAAATGGGCTTGAAGTCTGGGTGTCCGGGAAGCTTGCCAAGGTAGTGGGTGTATATACCCACCCCCACGGCGAGCTTTTGTTCTGTGAACAGGAAGTCGATCTCGGCAATGGTGCCCTCGACGTCGTTGAAGTCTGGAAGTGCACCGAAGAAAGCGAATTTACCCGCGAAAGGGCCTTCAGAGTGACTGGATAATTCGCCTAGGTAGGTGTTGAGCTCGCGCGAGAGTTTGCGGCCCTCCTCTCCTGCTCCCGTGATGGGAACTCCAGGAGCGGTGATGGATATAATTCCTGTATCTTGAGCTCAGCAACTCCTCGTGCTTCCATGCGGAGGTGATAATCTAGAAAAGTACCTAGTGATGAGCCCAAAGATTCCATGGCCTTCACAGCTGCCTCGGGAGACCACTCTGGCTCGGGAAAGCCGGAGGGGTCACCTCCATGGGCTGCCACTGCAGCCTTGTAAGCCGGAGGGAGGGCATGGAAGTGTACATCAATGTGTGCGGCCATATCAGCGTGTGCGCTGCCCTCGTAGCTTTGTCGACGAAAAGCCTGATCTCCTGTAATGATATGAGTTATTGAAGATTTGAGGATACCAGCAGAATTAGCATCTATTCAAGGACAAAATACAGAGCTCAGGTCAGCACCATTCAGATGGGTGTCTGTATATATATATGGTCTCGAATATCGGTGTTCACGGCCAACACTGGTTGTCGACAGACAAGGGGTAACGAAGCGGTCCCATCTGCAACAGCACTCGAAGGGGTTTAGAGAGGAGGTTGCATGTCATTGCCGGGGGGATAGGATCGGACATTGGGTCTTCAAGCTCCGGATGCCTCTGTGCAACTCGTGTACACAATGGGTGCCTGGTAATAGGCTGCTGACTTTACAATTACTTGTATATCGAAGCGTCCTTACCAGGGGCCAATTGACAGACCATGAGTAGGTACCTAAGTACGTATTCACCTAGGGAGCATACTGTACTTGTGCTGGTTCTGTTCCCAAGTTACCTCTTTGAGTATCCACATACCCACCGTCGAGGATAGCGACAATGCCAACGACGTTATCGCGTGAAGTGTGACCAGCTTTTTGGCTGATGATCAACAAGGTCGGGCAGCAGTGCCAGGCCAAGCCAGCCTTCGTGATTGTTCTCAGTTGGGATACCCTAGCCTATTGATTTGATAGTCATGACGACTAACCAAATGGTCACAGATTGGCTTCCCACAGAGTCGGTAACACATCTGTGTTCTAATATTGGCTGGGTCGGCTTGATTTGCCAGACACAAGTGCTGCAGAGGGTAGATTGGCTTAGTTTGGGTAATTGTCTCGACGTTCTCGACAGATGCCTCGGGACAATCGACTCCATCTCCCCACTTGGACAAATATGGGATGACGCAGGAATCTGGTCGCAGACGCGCGGAAACTCTCCAATTTCGATCCAATGCTTGAAGAAGGGGGCTTCTAGCTAGGTCTTGTGGTTGGTGTCTCTGGAGAAGGGTTGGGGGCTGTTTTTGTTGAGGGCTGTGTTCACACTTCTAGGACGATTGAAGTCAGGTGAAAGTCAATGAGAGGCAGCCTTGCCCCGCTGAGGAATCGCGGGGAAAAGTCGGCGCACCCCTGCCAGCCTCCAGTTTCTTGGCCGCAGCTTGAGTACGCTAAACCCGGTTGACAGCGACAAACGGGGGGGGGGACCTTTATTAGTAACCATTATAATGGAGTACAGGCAAGTGCGTATTCGTGCTTGCCCATCCATGAGCGGCTGTCTTTGAGGTGGTGTGCTGCTATAATATCAGTACAGACAGTATACCTGACCTACCTACCAGGCTACCTAGTGAGAGTCGGGTGTGTTGCTGCCGATGCGAAACCAGCTCAGAATCCCCGCCCTCATTCTCTAACCCTTCACTGACGACATTTGATGCGTTACTATTACGCTCTGACCTTTCCCCAAACTAAACAAAAACATCTGATAACCGACTGCCATTATTCCTCGCCCCCCAATCCGCAGGTCAACAGGTTTACGACACCAAAACCTGAGGCACGCGTCCAGTCCAACATCATTACTGCTTAGGTGTGTAACGCGCCATACACTGCCTACTCGCTGGCAAGTAAGTCCGTGGTCGAATCTGCCAATTTCAGTTGGGCACTGGCTCGCAATCGGTTGACACCCAACCGGGTCGAAATCCAGTCGCGGCTTTGCCAGGCCAACCTGAACCAGAGATCCTGATCAGCGGCGTAGGACAGACGCGACCCGCCGACTAGGACTGCTGAAGAGTGGAGTCTTGCCCGCAGTTGTGGACGACTCGTGGGGCTCATTCCACTCCCAACACCACCGCTCCGATCCGCAGCACGAACTGGAATTGCTTTGCCCTTTTGCGAGGCCTCACCTTACTCTGGTCGACGACATCCAAACACCACCCATCGTGTCGCGTCCGGCGACACGACAAGACAAACCCCTCACCCAACCCCCACCCCTGATCGAGCCCACCTTTGCACCGATCTCTACATCTGCGCGCCACCCTGCGCAGACCAAATACCGCCACCATGAGCGAAGAAGACAAGATGATGGATATCTACAAGAAGATCGAGCGCGAGAAGGCTCTGATCCAGGCCGCCAATCTCATGCGACAACAGACCAACAATGACCAGGTCCGCTCCAAGCTCGACAATCAGATGCGTGAGGGAAAGAGAAACCTCGAGTTCTTCGAGGAGAAGCTTAAGGAGCTCCAGCTGCGTCGAAGCATGGGCGACATGAACTTGGGCTCTAGTAGTGCTTCGTCTCAGCCTCCTCACCTGCAACGAAATGATTCCGACGGTCCCCCAACCCCGCCGCCCAAGAACTCGGGCATGGCAATGTCTGGAGGCGACCCGCAATACAGTCAGATCGGCGGCACTGACTTGATGCCTCCGCGAGGTCCTTTCGCTGCTTCTGGGCAATCTATACCCAAGACACGGCCCAATTTTACGAAACTAGGTGAGGTTATTCCACATATCGAGGCACATGGCAACCTGTTGTCCCGGTCGAATCGCGCGTTCAATTGCTGACAGTTGTCCTCTCCAGATTTGATCAAATACGATACCCCCTACCTCGGCGCCCGTATTCAGCTTATGCTTTCCCAGATTCAATTCAAGGTCAATGTTGAAGAGCAGTATCTCAAAGGCGTTGAGAAGATGGTCCAGCTTTACCAGATGGAGGGCGACAAGAAGAGTCGTGCCGATGCCGCTGCTCGTAGGGTTGAGAGCAAGCAAAAGATCACTCTCCTGAAACAAGCTCTGAAGCGATACGAGGAGCTCCACGTGGATGTCGATAGCGCCGACAATGCGGATGGTGCGTGTTTGCCTACCAGGTGCCCATTAAAAAGCTTCGCTAACGTCAATGCAGATGATAGTATCAACATGCCAAATCTACGGAAGCCACTATCCGGTCAGCTCTCAATTCGAGTCGTCTCTATCAAAGACGTCGATCATGCTCCCACAGGACGTTTTAGTCGCACTCCAGATACCTTTGTTGCTATCAAGGTAGAGGACCAGGTCATGGCGCGAACCAGGGCAACCAGGAATGACAGATGGGAGGCTGAGTATCACAATATTGATGTCGACAAAGCCAACGAGATCGAACTAACCGTGTACGACAAGCCTGGGGAGCACGCTCTTCCTATAGGTTTGCTTTGGGTCCGAATCTCGGATATCGCAGAAGAGTTGAGGAGGAAGCGTATTGAGGCGGAGATCAACAACTCCGGATGGGTTTCCGCTGATAGGATGGCAAACACCAGAGGAGCACCCCCACCACAATTCCCACTCAATCCTCAACAAGCAGGTCAACCTCAATTTGGGCCGCCGCCTACCTCTCCAGGTTACCAGAACCCACAACCGACGTACCAGCCGCCTCAGGCTCAGCCCCAGGTTTCCCAGCCCGTGGAAGGCTGGTTCAATCTGGAACCCACAGGCCAAATCCAGCTGAGCATGAATTTCATCAAGTCGAACAACAACAAGGGCAAGTTGGGCGCCGGTCTCGGCCGACAGGGTGCCGTTCGTCAACGCAAGGAGGAGATCCACGATATCTACGGACATAAATTTGTGCAACGGCAGTTCTACAATATCATGCGCTGCGCGTTCTGCGGTGACTTCCTCAAGTACTCTGCCGGCATGCAGTGCGAGGACTGCAAGTATACATGCCACACCAAGTGCTACTCCAGCGTTGTCACCAAGTGTATCAGCAAGTCGAATGCTGAGACTGACCCCGAGGAGGAAAAGATCAATCACAGGATTCCGCACAGGTTTCAAACCTTCTCCAATCTCACTGCCAACTGGTGCTGTCATTGCGGTTCTCTGTTGCCATTCGGAAAGAAGAACTGCAGAAAATGCTCAGGTATGTCGAATTTGTGTCCACCTTCTATTACCGTGCACCACGCTAACTTCATTAGAATGTGGTCTCACGGCACATGCTCAGTGTGTTCACTTGGTTCCTGATTTCTGTGGCATGTCCATGGTGAACGCGAACAAGATTCTCGAGGGAATGAGGGTCCAGAAACAGAGACAGAAGACATCGTTAAGCGACAGGACGCTGCGCTCGAGCGCCGGCAGCCCGCCAAGCTCGCAATCACCTACCCTCTACGACCGGTCTAGTGTAGGCTCGTATGAAAAGCCTTCTCCACAGGCCGCCGAGGCAGCAAGAAGGACATACGGTCAGCCCTCTCCGGAACGCCAGCAGGGCGGTCGGTCGTCCGCATCTTCAGATGCTGCAGCTGCAGCCACCCTAGCAATGAGTGGCGCCGTTGCTCAGTCTCCTAGGCCGCAAGCAGGTGGTCAGCAAGACTACATGGGTCGTCACGACTCGTACGGCCCTCAGCAAGGCCAAGAAGATCCATACGCAGGAGGCCAGCCATACAGTCCAACACAGGGACGAAAATACAATCCTGCTGATTATGCCCAAGTGAACAACCAGTTCCCAGGACAGCCTCAGGCCCGCCCTGTTCAAGCTGGTACGCCACAGCCTCAACAGCAGCCGTACCCACAGCAGATGGCTGCACCGATACCCCAGCCAAAACCTCAACCCGAACCCATGGCCCCTTCGCCGACTTCTTCTTCTGGGGCGTTGGCGCAGAAGAAGCCTCTGCCCTCTGCTACCGATCCCGGCACTGGCATGCGCATTGGACTGGATCACTTCAACTTCCTGGCTGTGCTTGGCAAGGGTAACTTCGGAAAGGTCATGTTGGCTGAGACCAAGAGATCCAGGAAACTTTATGCTATCAAGGTTCTGAAGAAGGAATTCATCATTGAAAATGATGAAGTCGAGAGCATTCGATCTGAGAAGAGAGTCTTCTTGATTGCCAATCGCGAACGTCACCCTTTCTTGACGAACCTGCATGCTTGTTTCCAGACAGAAACCAGAGTCTACTTCGTAATGGAGTACGTCAGTGGTGGTGATCTCATGCTTCATATCCAGCGCGGGCAGTTTGGAACCAAGCGTGCTCAGTTCTACGCTGCTGAGGTGTGCTTGGCTCTGAAGTACTTCCACGAGAACGGTGTCATCTACCGAGACTTGAAGCTCGACAATATCCTTCTTACCCTTGATGGCCATATCAAGATCGCCGATTATGGTCTTTGCAAGGAGGACATGTGGTTCGGCTCGACCACGAGTACTTTCTGTGGTACTCCTGAATTCATGGCCCCAGAGGTATGCTACTTCTCGCCCTACCACATTAATGCTGTACTGACCTTCAATAGATTCTTCTAGACAAGAAATATGGACGCGCTGTTGACTGGTGGGCGTTTGGTGTTCTTATTTACCAGATGCTGCTGCAACAGTCTCCTTTCAGAGGTGAGGACGAAGATGAGATTTACGATGCTATCTTGGCCGACGAGCCCCTTTACCCTATTCACATGCCTCGTGATTCGGTCTCGATTCTGCAGAAGCTGCTCACCCGTGAGCCCGATCAACGCCTGGGAAGTGGCGCTACCGATGCGCAGGAAGTCATGAGTCAACCCTTCTTCCGCAACATCAACTGGGACGATGTCTACCACAAGCGTGTGCCACCACCATTCATGCCCTCGATCAAGAATGCTACCGATACCAGCAACTTCGATTCCGAGTTTACTAGTGTTACACCCGTTCTCACACCGGTCCAATCAGGTATGTCATTGCTTAGCGCCACGAATCTATGCTCAAAGACTGACACAGCATGCAGTGCTATCTCAAGCTATGCAAGAGGAATTCCGTGGCTTCTCATACACGGCCGACTTTGAGTAGTGATTTGAAAATATTCTCGTCTAGTAGAATGATGACGAAGATCAAGGAGTTTTTTCTCGAAGGAAAGCCTACGTACAGCGTCGTGGACTGGGAATGGAATTGAGTATATGAGGGAAAATCGCAGCCGTATCGTCGGATCCAAGCAGCAACAGTATGTTGGGCCCATGAATGGACAGTGCTGTCTGTGGAGACGACTTAGAGCTGGGAAGCGTATCATTCTGGCCGACGCGCTCAAAACAAGCGGTGTCTTGCATTTTTGACTTTCAGTCTCCGGGCGCATCAAAATCGCACGTGTTGGATGTTAGATACTGTAGAAACGAATCACGGGCTGACGGGGTGCAACAAACGCTTTGGAAGGCACATAGCATCTTTTAATAGACCTTGACAGCGAGAATACGCCTTCTCATACATTCTACACTTGAAAGCACATTGCTTTCCCATATATGTGACGTTTGTGTTACACTGGTATACATGCGAGCCACCTCACCATGGAACCCTGAGGTGTCTTTTGTACACGTCTATCTCTATACCATGGCATAAAGATTATCAACTGCGGCGCATCAGTATCAAGGCTACGCTGCCAACAACCGCCGCTCCTGTAACAGCACCCTCTAGTGCGAGGAGCGATGCATCCCTCATGCGGAGGTCTACCCTTCGCTCACTGTATAGGTCCTCGAGCGCCGGCCTCCATAGCTTCGGGTCGGACAAGAATTCTGACCACGACACCCTTGGTGGAGCGGGGACACCCTCCTCTGTCTCCGTCACCAAGGACGCGACCGGAGCAGCTTCCACACCTACTTCCTCTACCAATGCCTCCTCTGCTTTCGCCCTAGCGGCCGCAGCCTCAGCCCCAGCCAGAGACTCCGACTCCTCCCTCCTGATCAATGCGCCCTTGACATCTTCCAGCTCCTTTCTGACAGCCTCCAGGGCCGCCTTTTCCTCAGCGGCAATGCCCTTCATCAAGCGGTTCCGCTTCCATGGTTCGGCCACAAACTGCAGCACCAGAAATAAGAGCACATTGACGCCCATTAGGCCCCACGTGCCCCACGTACTCTGCCGACGAATCCGATCGCTCCAAATCTGCTCCTCGTGGTAGCGGCGGAGAATACCATTGTTCAAAGCCTGGCTGAGGCGCGCCTCCTCGGCCTCGGCCTCAGTCAGGGCGCCACTCGCCTCCTGGACGGCGGTCTCGAGCTCGTGATCCTGGCGGTACAGCGTCGTGAAGCGCTCGAGGTCGGTGGGGGACCAGGTGTCCTTGCGGGCGAGTAAGGTGGTGACTTCGCGCTGGGTGGAGGCCCGCTGGGCGTTGACGGCCTTGTAGTGGGCGCGGGCGTGACGGAGGGTCTGCTGCGCGGCAGCGAGGTCGGTCTCGAGTTGAGCGTTGTGCGCTTTGAAGGCCTCGATGGCGGAGTAGCCGGTCAGGTCGTTGAGGGTCTGGGAGGCGACGAGAACGCGGGATTGGAGCGTGTCCATGAAGTTGGAGAAGTTGTGGGAGAGGGTGGTGCGGCGTGAGTCGGACTCGGAGGGCAGTTCAGGAGTGTGCGGGGGTTGCGCTTCTGAATCTGGCGAGGGTGAGGGCGAGGAGGATTGGGAGTCGAGAGGGTCTTTTGGCTCTTGAGCTGGGTTGGAAGGATCATTGGATGAGGATTTGGTGGTGTTCGAGTCCGGCCCTGTTGAATAGAGGCGGACTCGACTTTGAAGTCTGCATCGTAGGCAGATTGACAGCTGCGTGCTCGAAGAGGGCAAGCTCACGAAGCTCCTCGCGGGGAAGGGTCGTGATGATATTGCTGGGCCACTGAGCTGCTTGAACACGAATGTCGACCTAGGCCGTAGTAGAGGCCTTGCTGCAGCTACAGGGCCCGTCATTGCCGGTATGGAGTCGAGTAAAAGTGAAGACACTCCACGGTGGACTTGGGAAGGACAGTCAGTATCTAGGACCGGAAGGTGTATTCCAGCTTGTCGGGTGTTGAAGGTGGCACCCGTAACTTTTTTCATGCAGCCTGCAGCTTCTCGACAGGGGTCCCCTCGAGCTTCCCGGTTACGCAGTACCTACTTTATAGTAGAGTCTAGTATGCCTCTAGGTAGGTACTGTATGATAGCACTGTACAACCTTTTCTTGTCATACACAGGTGCATTGATTTATAACGCATGTCAAAAAGATTATATGTTTGAATTCAGTTCCAATTGTTGCCTGTTGTGTGTCTAGAAAGCCAAACAGCCCCAAGTTCAGATCGTTGGCCAACCATCCACCCAGTCAATGACATTCCAACCCCACTGATAATCACTGACAGCATATCCAATGGTGGTATTCACTGGATCAAAGTTAGTAGTTGTTCATATAAGACCATTATCAGACGGGGCATGTGATGATATTCCGATCTCACGGTGCTCACTTACCATAGCGGTAGTACATGATCACTCCGTACGTTGGGTCGTCATATATGCCCTGGGCACCCGGTCCGTAGACCTCACCGTGACTTTCAAGCACATAATTACCACCTCCATCCAGACAGCTTGTTCCACTTTGGTCCGTGTAAGGTCCCTCAAGAGAAGTGCTCCTGCAGGCTCGAACTTTGTATTCACCTCCGGCTGCCGGGAGCGACGTGTCATAATCATTCGCCTGACCTTCGCTCCAGAACTCGTAATAATAACCGTCGTAGTAATATGGATAGCTCGCCTCTACTTCGTGAGATCCAGCGGGTTGGTAAATGACATTGGTAGCATCAGCGAGATCGGAAACAGTCTCTGCGTTGGAGTTGAAGGGCACGATGAAAATGTTGTCCCAGTATGACCCAAAAGAGAGATAGTAGGCTCCGTCAACTTCTATCATCGTAGGGTCGATAGCATTGTATGGACTGGAGCTTGAGGACACGACACCGGTTGAACCATGGTCAACCCAGGTTCCAGCTTCCATCGTTGTGCTCGTTGCGTAGCCAATGGCAGAGTCCTGGCTACCGAGCGTCGATACGCTGTAGAAGAGAATGTATTGGCTATTTGCGTAGATGACCATAGGTGCCTGGACTTCTTGTCAGTCTCACGTCAAGATAATGATTGTTTTCTGCATGGACAAAGTAGACATACCCAAAGACCTTCGTCTGCAGCCAAGTCGATAATACTTCCGTTCGGAAGCACATTTCCAACAATTTCCCATGGACCAGCTACAGTACCAGTTGATTTCATGATATCAACATAAGTATCGGTGTTGAATCGAAAATAAACGCCATCAGAGCGGCGGATGAAGCCCGGGTCATGGGCATAGCACTCTCCTGTGCATGGTTCAGGGTCAGAATATCCATGGATCTTGGTGAAGAAGCCCAGCAGGGCTACGACGACGATATGGAAGGTCCACATAGCAATAATGGATAGAGGGAATCTTCGCAATGTGGGTATCTCACGATGCAGGCTTGAATGCGCCGACGCATCGTAAAGTTGGTTTCTATTGCCAAGACATCGAGTCCTTTATATATTTTACATATATGGAAGTGTATGCCTTCCCAGATCGCCATGTCTTCCTAGGATACGCACGGTTGTCCTCCCTGGTCATGGACAAAACGGCACCTGGACATGTCGTCGTAAGCACATAGCCTTCAAGGAAGTCTGGAGGCACAACTTAGTCGAATTGAATCTCGCTTTGATGCGGCAGTGCCACCGAAACGGAAGTCGACTGCCGGTCCTGCAGAGCCAAGTGAGCATGGCTGGCATTCCCACGTTGGCTCACGACTCCACTAGGAAGTGGAATAAGTGCTCACGAGATGTTTGACTCGGGGTAGATGGCTATAGTGACCAGTCGGGCCGGCTTTTTGCAAAAGGCACATGCCAGTCAGTCATGAATCTGATGGAAGGATTGGGTGGTGTGTATTCCCAGGTAGGTAGGTAACCCTCAGCTTATGGTTTGAATTAGACTTATTTGCAGAGATCGAAAAGGGAGCGGTGAGTGGGACGAACAAAATTCTCACTGCCACTATTGAGAAAGTACATTAGGGCTAAATGATAAAATGGTTAGTTATGGCAAGGTACAGGTATGAGCACGGGACGTGCGTTGAGTTCCTGAAGTACTATGTATAGTACTATGACATCTTGAAGATCCTTGCATTGCATCTGTTGTCATTCGGAAAATACTTGCCGCGCTGTGAGTGGTCGAGGATAGGGAATTGCGTGCCATGAGGCCCAGTTGGGCAAATCCGGGGTAAAGCCATGTGATCCATGCCACCATCACAGAACGTTGAGGTAGCAGAACACTCGGTCACCTAAGTAAACAGATTGACAAACTTGGAGAATTGTGGGTGTCTGCTGTCCAGAATTCTGTGACGATCACATTGATGCACCTTTGGTTCATCACCTGAGCGGCCCAAGACCACCTAGTTCATCTGCATAACGTTGCATTCGAATTGCCGGCATAGCCATCTAATGTAGACATTGGATGAACTACCGGCATGCTAGTCATGTTGGAAAGAACAATTAGAAACTTGCGTTTGTGTCCTGCAAATATCGATGATTTTTGTGAAGTAGAATATGCAGACACATGCCGCTTCTCTACAGGTAGACCTCAATAGTAGACACATGACACATATAGAGCCGAGAGTCTCTTTCTATGTGGCCAAGCATGCTTCTCATCAGCAATTACAATTGCTAAGTTGAAGATGTGAACTCCAAGCATGATAAAAAAACATGTGCTTACTTACGTACTGGTACCTCGCAATAGATCCCGGGCCTTTCGTTGATAGAATGGCTATGAAACATATATCTACAATACCTTCAGGCTGCATTCCCTTTGAAGCATTCCACATCTATGTATGTACAATAATGACGCCATGTCTATTTAGTAGTGGGTTGTTGGCATCTGACTGCCGCGCCCAAATCTTGGAATTCGGGTGGTATCCATTTCCAGGTTTTATGTCGGTGCGTGCGTTCGCTTCCACCGACAACGCAAAAAAGGAATCTAGACTCTCTCGCGTCATGCGTATGTGCACTCCATTTGTCCCTGTTCCCCGTCTACCGTCTGAGCATGGTGAATCGGCCTTACTTTTTCACCCTTCGGCATGGGACGAGCACCAGAGAAATCTCCGCCTCATTTGAGGGAGAGCAGTCTCTTTGGCTTGAGCGTAGTCCCCTGTTTTCTTCCCTTGTCACGGTTGCCATCCGTATGAACGCGCCGCTGCTGAGCAATAGTACTCCTGCTGCGGCACGACGAATGGCCGGACCAATCAGGTTGGCTCGTGGGACCCGAGGGCTCCAAAGACGACACAGCATATTCATTATTCACATTCGCATCGTATACATAGATCAACAGTGTATCAATAATCCGGCGGGGTATGATGCCATCGCCGTCACCGTTATTACATCTTCTTCTGCCCCAGTCCTGTTGCCGCTGTTTGGCTCAAGCGTTGCATCAAGCACTCTGGCTCCGTAGCTTGCAAACGAGACAATATACTAGTCCTACGTACTATTAAGCTATCGCGGTGTGGCTGTTGACCAAGGCCATACCCACACAATGTACGCGGACCTATCACCTTGTCAAGCCGTCACTCCGATCACGCTGCCAGCTTATGTTTGGAAGTTAGCTTCCTCCTTTCAGTGATGTTATATATTGAGAAGATGACAGGTCCCCGTCCAGGGCAGGACAATGAGCTCCTTAAGCCATAGTACTCCACTCCGTAATCAGATTCTTGAGAGGATACCTGGGTACTAGGTCACTCATTGAAAGATGGACGACTGTGCCACCACCATCACCGAAATCGAGGCACAAGCAATGGGACTATAGGGTTTCTACGGCTCATGAAAACGTCAAGTCATCCAATCCTCGTTGTAGTTAGTGCTTATTTCGGTGTGTATATCGTGAGTGGCTCACTTCGGCAAGTTCGAAGACGTCAACCGAGCACTAGTCTGGTAGGACAACAAAATGCGTCCAAGCCAGATGGCCTGAGAGCTACTCTACCGGAGAACTTCACGAGGAAATTTGGAAAAGTTTTGGAAGAATTAAAGCGTTCTTCAAGTCCGAAGTCAACAAATCATTTCAGAATGGTACCTGGCCCTATAGATGCCTTGCACAAAATATTACTATACTATTTGAAGCATCTGGTCAACCGAGACACGCTACTTCTGTGTAACAGATTCCGATTTCAAATTTTGAGTAAATGTATACATGAATCAAGTCGAAACAGACCGTAAGCTAGGTATGGTATTGTAAGGCTTGATAGATGTACACCTGGACATGTGGGCTGCGTACCTAGGTACGGTTCTAGTTTCTAAAGCATGGTACACATGAACGGCCGCGTGGATTGCAGGTATTGAGGTGCAACAGTTTGTTCCAATACAGAGACAAGATAATAGTACAGTTACCAAGAAACAAAAACCTACTGTATAATTCTTCTGCAGTCCTGATGCGTTGCCCACCTCCTCTCCCTTGAGGCGATACTGATAGAACGGTCTCAGCGCCCCTTGTATCTTTTCAAAGCGTCAAGCCTACCATTTTACTCTGGTGATCATGTTCATAAATACCCAGTGTCCATTTTTCACGTTGAAGCTCGCCTCATGCTAACACATTAGAGCAACTTATTGGAGCCTACGGAAGCCTTACCTATATAGATATTCGCTTTGTCGAGTATCAGTCGAGTGAATTCGAATCACCCCAGCTAAACCGCCCGTGGGATGACGCGCCAGGATGTGCGTCGGTGAAATCAGGACGTTGTAAAAGGCAGAACGTATTACAATGATATGGTAACTTCTGGAAATCTTCCCTAAAGGTGCAATGTTTTAAGAAAATTACACGACGCGAAGCGTGAAGTTCGCTGATGGTGGTCGCAGGGATCAGTCAGCTGTGACCCCTGTCAAGCCTCAAGAAGCCTGTAACGATGACGTTGGTCAGCTTTCCACGCTTCGAGATTCTCAACCTCGACAACACAACATATCACTTCACTCATTACAACGTCTGGGAAAGCTCGAAAATGTCTCCATCAAGGGGCGAAGCATCAGCCGTTGTCGCTCCCAGTGAAATCGATACCGACACTAAAGCCAACATCCGCTCTTCCTCGGCTCTGTACAACGCCAAACGCTCCCTGCATTACCTTTTCGCACCCGACTCGCCCAACGCGCCACGACCTGCGCACCTGCGAACGCGCGCTCTGTTGAGATCCCTGCGCTACATCGGCATCTTCGTCTTTTGGCGCATTGTCCGCTATGCAAAATACGCACTGGTTGGCTCGGTGGTAGCCGCACTTGGCGCGTCAGCATTTGGAGGGGCGCTGTCCGGTGCTGCTTTTCTGGTTGCACCTCCAACGGTACTGACGAGCGTTGGTATTGGAACAATATGGGCCATGGGGAAATGGGGCTTTCGAAAGATGAAGGTCAAGGATAGAGTTGGAGTGATGGCGGTGGAGGAGGTGGAGGGGAGTAAGAAAGCCACACATGTGGATGGCAGCTGGAGGAACGTTCAGGGACCTAGGGCCACGCCTTGGTAGTGACTTCTATCAAATTTTTGAAATCCCTCAATACTTTAGGATGATAGTGTTATGAAGAGGTTGGAGGCTTTCAAAACAGTCAAGCTACCTCCTTAGATCCCCAGGAGGCTAGAGAGCGACCCAATGATGAGCTGGCAGATGCCGAATAGTGACTGAAAGTGCTTAGTATGTTCATTTAGGGGATTTTGAGACATAACAGTACCACGATAAGCTGTTACACGTCACCTTCCTTGGTCTTGAATGTGGGCTATGGCACTGGGTGGGTGGGTTTTCGGTTAGCAGCACAGCAACCAACTGAGATGCAGTAGACATCACATACAATGCTCGTTCGAAACTCTAGGTATCAACATCCCTAGCTTTCTGCCTAAGCCTGACTCTCAGATTAGTTTCAAGTCGAATTGTTCAGATTCAACTCAGTCAAAATCCTCACAGAAGAGGGACACGGCCCCATCCATGAGAAACCATCCTTGACAACCCTGCAAAAGTGTAGGCTCAACAAGAATTACGTCCGTAGCGTATGGAGGTGGCGGGTTTGAATTTCAGCTCGCCGCATCTTCAAGCAAAACTGTCGTGTTCCGTTGTCATTTCTGAGTATTCGGCCAATATCAAAGATGCTGCATTTCTGGCTTACCTACAGCCACTGGCTCAATACAACTTGCCCCAAGCGCGCGGTGGCGTAGAGGGGGGACAGGCGTTTTTTGACAATCACTGCAACTAAGTACCAGCTTCCGGTATTGCACTACAATGAAAGAAACCGGAGTCCTGTTATACCAAGTAGGAGGGATAATAAAAGGTAAACCCTGTTGGTGACTTCGCGGCGTTTGGCAAGGTCAGGAAGTCTCCCGCGATCTTCCTTGAATGAATCTGCGGATTGTTCCGATCAGCCAATCCGCGCGTAGTTGGTGCCCTAATTGGGAAAGTGGAACTTCAGCTGCACTTACACACTACCTAGGTGGGTAAATACACGAGGCGAATGGACTGCCTCAATAAAGGTACCACACTATTTGACTATAGTAATAGGTCGCTCGTCGGCTAAGATATGTAAAGACTTCTCAGCCATGCAACATACCAAAATTCGAGGACAATTTGAGTAATTTGAGCCCGTTTTTACTATCTGCCTTCAGAGCCTTGCAAATTTCACAAGTCCAGACCGTGGGAGGCTAAATTTAACCTTGCCCTGAACCATCTGTCAATTTACACTTGCCGCCCATCTCTCTCCACGAACCCCCCCCCCCAACAAAAAATTAGAAATAAAACATCTTCAAACCAGTGGTGCCACATTTACATCTGCCAAGAACATGGCCTTCACCACGTCCAGATTCCAGCTTGGCAGCTGAAGATATGGCTGAATGGCGAAGAAGTCGGCAAACCTGCTTTCCATCCCAGGGTCTGCCGTGTTAGGAGGATAGTAGTTGATCACATTGTGTGGTATAAGCACAAAATGTTGCGGAGCGAAAGAGTTGGCAGAATTGCTTTGCCTCACTGGCATGGTTGGAGGGGAGTTCCCGGTCACATTGTCTGATGTAACCTCCAGCTCCTCTTCCTCTGGAATCCGACCGAGAAGCTCAATCAACAGGTCTCTAGCACCCTGGGCTGTAATTCCCAGCTGCTCGAGACGCTTGTTGTCGAGCTTCTTCATCTGTTTATATTCCAGATGCTTCAACATATCCAAGTACTTGTGGAGACGGTATGCCTTCAACCAACATGTAAAGTGGGAAAGCAGATCTGGATCGGCCGGATCATGTCGCGTGTTGGTTTTGGCATTCTTTTTGGCAAAGATGTGCCGGTGCCGCTCACACCGAACAATGCCATTTTCAGGTACCTTGAGGAGTTTCATTGTTAGCAATGTCCTTAGCAGACTTAGCGGAGTGGTAATACACCAAGAAAAGGGAAGAAGCAGCTAGTATCATCACCACATAAATCGATTGGCACAGATACAGCGTGGGTTTGTACCGCGGAACGCATGTGCAGTGGGTAAAAAATGCCTAGTAAAGGACCCGTTCAATGACATCCATGGATGGACACAGATATGTAATTGAGGACACGTCAAAACTTTCCCTGAAAAGTACGGCAATGTGGGAGGACGTTTCAGCGCGCCATCTGGACTCGTAGAGTAGCGTCTAGCTGCTTAGGTAGTCTCGCAGGCCTCGAGGGTATACAAGGGAGCTCATCTGCGGCACATGACTTTGCCAGGAGATGAGGAGACAGCCTCGGAGGCGCGTGCTTCACGGCCATGAAAGACTGTACACAGCCATTTCTCCTTGACTGGTGCCTCATTGGGCGCTTCATATATGCCAGACGACATAAATGACACAGCATGACACAGCATGACAGAGAGACAGAGAGACAGAGAGACAGAGAGACAGAGAGACAGAGAGACAGAGAGACAGAGAGACAGAGAGACAGAGAGACAGAGAGA